>PVJA010001203.1:0-81828 GCA_004027025.1 Myocastor coypus
TTTTTTTTTTTTTTTTTTTTTTTTTTTTTTTTTTTTTTTTTTGTCTTTTTGAGACAGGGTCTTGCTATGCAGCTCAGGCTGGCCTTGAGCTCACTTTTGTAGCACAGGCTGGACTTAACTCACACCAATCCTCTTGCCTCAGCCTCCCAAGTGCTGGGATTACAGGTGTGAGCCGCCACGCCTGGCTCAGTTTTTTCTTTTTTAATATTATGTTGGGAATAGGTTTGTCATAAATGATTTTTATCAGATTTAGATAAAGTCCTTTTATCTCTATTTTCCTGAGACTTTTTTTAATTATAAAAGGATATTAAATTTTGTCAGAGGCTTTTCTGAATCTCTTGAGATGATCATGAGATTTTTTTGTTGTGCTTCTGTTTATATGATGTATTACATTTTTTTTATTTGTATATGTTGAACCATTCTTTTATTGCTGGGATGAAGCCTCTTTATTCATGGTATATGACCTTTTTCATAATTTGTTGCGTTCTGTTTGCCAGTATCTTATGGAGGAGTTTTGCATCTTTATTCAGTGAAGAGACTGATTTATAGTTCTCTTTTTAGTTAGATCCTTGTCTGGTTTTGGAATCACAGTAATACTGACTTCCAGTTATGACTTTGGGAATACTTCTTCCATTTTAATTTCATTATAGAGCTTGAAGAGTGTTGATGTTAGATCATCCCTAAATATTTTGTAGAATTCAGAAATGAATCCCTCCGGACCTGGGCTTTTCTTACTTGGTAGGTTTTTAAATGACTTGTTCAACTTCATTGCCTGCTACTGAATTATTCAGAGTTTCTAAGTTTTCTTGGCTCAGTTTTGGTGATTCAAATGTATCTTGAAATCTGTCCATTTCTCCTGAATCCTCCACTTTATTGGTGTATAGGTTTGTGAAAGAGTTGTTAATAATCTTGATCTTGGCAGTTTCTGTTGTGATTCTATTTTTTTGTTTGTTTCTTTCTTTGTGTTGACTCCAGTCTTTTTTTGGTTAAATTGCCTGAGTTTGTCTATTTTGTTTATTCTTTTTTTTAAAATTTTTTTCTTGTTTCAGAACCTTTGTTTGTTTATTCACTCATTTTTATGGCCGGTTCAGCCCGTCCCAACGGCAGAGCTGGCGCAGCATGTGGTGCTGGGGATTGAACCAGGGTCCCTGAAGCTGCCCAAGCCTTCCCAAGCAGGCGCTTCAGACCACTGAGCCATCCTTCCGGGGCCCTATTTTGTTTATTCTTTTTAACAACAAACTCTTCAATTCATTGATTATTTGCATTGTTTCTTTCTTCTTCTTTTTTTTTTGGTTTGGTCTCAATTTCACTGATTTCTGCCCTGCTTACTTGCATCAGGGATCTTACTATCTTTTCCTAGAGAACAAAATATAGCAATATACTGGGTGCAGTATTCCATACTTGTAATCCAGCTACTTGGAAGCTGAGGCAGGAGGATTGAAAGTTTGAGCCCAGCTGGGGCAGTAATTTAGTGAGACCCTGTCTTTGTTTTTTTTTGAGACAGGGTCTCGCTATGCAGTTGAGGCTGGCCTTGAGCTCACTTTTGTAGCCCAGGCTGGTCTCGAACTTGCACCAATCCTCCTACCTCAGCCTCCCAAGTGCTAGGATTACAGGCGTGAGCCACCATGCCCAGCTGAGACCCTGTCTTTGAATAAAAGAATAAAGAGGGGCTGGGGAGATAGCTCTGTGGCACAAGCAAGTGCAAGGTCATGAGTTTGAACCCCGGTCCCGCAAAAAAAAAAAAAAAAGAATAAAGAAGGCTAAGTATATAACTCAGTGGCAACTTGCCTCACACACATAACCCTGGGGATTCAATTTTCAGGAATGTGTGTGTGTGTGTGTGTGTTTATTTTCTGAAGAAGTACCAAATAAATGGTTAGTAAGTTATTTTTTAAATGAAGGATGCTGGTCATGGTGGTTCATGCCTATAATCCCAGCACTTGGGAAGCTGAGACAGGAGGATACCCATGGGCTACATAGTGAGTTGAAGGCCAGTCTAACCTACATAGCAAGACCCTGTCTTAAAAAGAAATGAGAGTGTGTGTGGCATTTTCTCTTGTGTGATTGAAGGGGACTATTTAGTACTCATGAGGATCTTGAAATTCATACATCTTGTAGGCATTTACTGGCTCTTCTTTGAATTCTAGAGATAGAGCCTGGTGTGATACAAGGCCTTGGGAAATAGAGAAGATGACCTGGGATGGGGAAGGTGAGGGAGAAAGATTGGCCCCCTGTAAGCCCAGAGACACATCAGAGGTTGCTTTTTTTTTAAGGAATTTTTTTTTTTTTTTTTTTTGTCTTTTTTTTGAGACAGGGTCTTGCTATGCAGTTGAGGCTGGCCTTGAGCTCACTTTTGTAGCCCAGGCTGGTCTCGAACTTGCACCAATCCTCCTGCCTCGGCCTCCCGAGTGCTGGGATTACAGGCGTGAGCCACCACACCCGGCTTAAGGAATTTTTTTACTTTATTTATTTATTTTTTTTTCTTGTCTCAGAACCTTTGTTTGTTTATTCATTCATTTTTATGGCCGGCTCAGCCCACCCTGAGGGCAGGGCTGGCACAGCATGTGGTGCTGGGGATCGAATCACGGTCCCTGAAGCCGCCCAAGCTTTCCCATGCAGGCGCTTTAGACCACTGAGCCATCCCGCTGGGCCCCTAGAGATTGCTTTTTGAAAAGAAATCTCAGCACAATATTGTTCTCTCTTGCTCTGATCTCAGAGTTTGAGGGCTGAGTGTAGACTAAGGAGTTCCATCAGCTAGCAGGACATTCCAATCCCAGATCAACAGAATTTCCTTGGTTTATATTCCTGCACGTGCAATACTTCCAGATAATGTTTGCCAGGCAGGTGCTTAAGCTACTGAACTATCTCCCCAGCTCTAATATTGCCTGATAATGGCCAATTGGTAGAGAACTTTGCACTCTTTTTAATAGATATGGCCAGTTACATATCCTTAGATATGGCCAAACCTAGGTTTGGTTTTACTCATTGAGTTTGACTGTAGTTGTGTGTTTTGGCCATGTGTTGGATTTCAGTTCAGTATAACTGTATTACTCATGGTTTGGCATGTGACACATCAGACTGACATTTATTACCTCTGATGTTTTCTTGCTGATCACCACCTTTGCAGTGAGAATAAGCTCACCCTGCTACAGTTGTTGGCCCATCTCCCTTCACAGGCAGAGGTAAAACCATGTGCTACAGTGCCACTGGTTACAGATGCTGTAAATATGGGCCACAGTGACTTTTTAGGGCACCAAGAGGTTAACTCTCACTTGTTAACACTTTTCAGAGAGTAGTCACCATCCTGAGCACTCATTGAGCAGTTGAAGGTGGTCAGCAATTCTCTGAAAACCCTACATAGCTTGTCTGTCTTCAGCCTCTAAACAACTGAATAAAAAAGGGAGCTACTCAGGTCCAAGAACTTGTTCACAGTCATCCCTCACTGGTGATAGGCACAGCCAAGATTTGAATCCAGGAAGTCTTTTGCTCTCTAAGAATATGAGATAAACGTGTGAAATGAAATCTGGAGACACAACTCAGTGGTAGAGTGTCAGCATGCACAAGGCCCTGGGTTTCATCCTTAGCATCTCCAAAAACACACAAAAAAACCAAACAAACAAACAAAAAATGCTTGCCATTGAGCGTCTGTTCTGCAGAGCTTCTTGGTTCTCCAATTAGTGTGACATGGGCATAGCTCAGTCTTCTATTTTTTTGTTTATTATTTTTCAATGTTTTTAAATGTAACTTAATATTTTTATTTTTAAAATTGTAGCTATCAACTTTATTGTTTAATTTTAGTCATTTTTTGAGACAGAATTTCAGCATTTTGCCTAGGCTGTTCTTGAGCTCAGAATCCTTTTGCCTTGAATCCTTGAGCTTGGAATCCTTTTGCCATAGCCTGCCATAACTAGGATTTTAGGTGTGAACTGCCCTACCCTTGCCAAGACTTAGTGTTTATATCAGCCTTTCAGGAGCCTGACCCAGTGTTGAGCAACACAGCAAGTGCTGTAGAAGGGAGCAGTGTGGTAGAGTAGTCAGGTGTGTAAAACTGGAGCCAGACTGTCTGGGTTCTGATCCTGGCTCACCTGTTAACTATGGGGTTAGCACTGACCTTGAGCATACTGACCTTGAGCACATTGTTTACCCTGAGAGCCCTCTTCCCTGTTCAGTTGATGGAAGAAAAAGTTAGACAAGGTGTGTGAGGTCCTGAGAGCACTGCTGGGCACCTTCAAGTGCTCACTGAGTATTTGGGTGGCAGTTAGTATCTGGAAAGTGCAGCAACCTCTTGTTAACTCTCAGCAGCCTTGAAGGAAAGACTAGTACCCATTGGTGAGTTGCAAACCGAGGCCACAGGAAATGGTAGTGAGCAGTAGCACTGGGACTCAAATCTGGTACCTACTAGGGTGTATAAACCCCAAACGCATGGGTTTCATGCTGGCTTTGTACTCTATGCCCCCTGCCAGTACTAGCTCCAAAGACTGGGGGTTAGGGTTTGGGCCAGTAGACCAGGAGCATCTCAGGGGAAGCCACCTCTAGCCCACCAAAAGCTTAAAGGGCCATAATTGGAATTTGCTAGGAATTGGAGAGTCAGGTTTAAAACAGAGAATGTGGTGGTGGTGTAATTTTTTTTTTTTAATCTTTTGTTTGATGCAGGGTCTCACTATGTAGCTCAGACTTGTAGTGATCCTTCTGTCTCAGCTTCATGAATGCTGGGATTACAGGCATGTACCACCACACCTAGTTTCAGTGGCCAGCTTGGCACAGCCCAGGACTGGCACAGCATATGGTACTGGGTATCAAACCCAGGTCTTTGTGCTTGCCAGGTAGGCACGTAGACTGTTGAGCTATCTCCCCAGTCCATGATTTTGTTTTAAAAGTTAGCCCCTCCCCTTCCATCCTAGTAATCTATTTCCCAGGGGATTGGAAGTTAATATATATTTATTGAGTGCCCCTTTGTGCTAGGTTTTAAGCTACATATTTAACAAATATTTGGAGTATAATACTGTGATTTTAATATATGTACACAGTGAGTAACCAAGTCAGGCTAACTAGCATTTCTGTTTCCCCAAACATTTATCCTGTATTGGTCATTTATTTTGTATGGGTCAGCTTTTTGTCACTGTAACTAAATGCCTGAAAGAAAAAGTTCCTTTTCCTTACAGTTTTAGACTATGGTGACTGGTTCAAGGTCAGAACCATTGTGGCAGAAAGCACAACAGAGGAATGCTCTCACTTCATGGCAGCCTAGATGCATAATGATAGGGACAGAGACAGAGAGGAGGGGGTCAGGTCCCTGAACAGGGAGCTTAATTCTTTCCATGATTCTGGTCATAAACCAAGTAGGATGAGAACCAGCTCAGATTTCCCCATAATGTCAATGTTGCACTTATGCATTGAATTCGATTTGGTTCCTGTCCAATTTGGTTTGCAAGCAAAATCATGGAAAGAATAACTTTGTGAACCAAGGTACCCTGTATAGTTCCCAAGATCAGGCCTCTATGACCCACCACCTTTACCACCCTCCACCATGTAAGTCTTCATCACATTAAGGTCTCATACATGGATTAATCTTACACTGATGAAGTTAGAGGTCTGGTGATCTGATTGCCTCTGGAAATACCACTGATTCACAGAAATCTGCACTACTTTCCTGGATGTTTCTCAGTCCAAGCAGAGTAATAATCAAGACTAGCCATCACGTATTTTTTGTTTTTCTTTTCTGTTTCTTCCCCCACCCGCCTTTCTTTTGTGTTTCTTGAGACAGAGTCTCACTATTTAGCCAGGGTGGCCTTAAACTTGCAGCAGTCCTCCTTAGCCTCCTAAGTGCTGGTAGTAAGACATGTGCCACCATGTCCAGCACTATCCCCCATTTTTATGTGTTGGTGTCTTTAGATTCATCTAGTTGTATTTGAAATACATTATAAATTATTATAAACTGTAGTTACTGTACTGTGCTGCAGAACATCAGAACTAATTCCTCTTGCCGACCCATTCTCTTCGTCATCGTCTTCCCATCACCACCCCCCAGTCTCTAGTGACCACCACTCCATTTTTTTCTAAGAGATTGATATTTTTAGTTTCCGTAGATGAGTGAGAACATGGAATATGTGTATTTCTGTGCCAAACCAGTGATTTTTGTAGGCAAGATTTCATTTTAGCCTGTGGAGCCCTGTGCTGAGGCCACCATTGTCTCTTTTACAGGCAACTGAGGTTCATCTAGTTGGAGTGCCTTAGCTTATAAGTAGGTCTGAAAGTTGGGCCTAGGTCTGCCCTGACATTTGCATATTTCTGTTAATCCGTGTGACCTGCCTAGTTTTTAGAGGAAAATCTTTTCCTAATTCTGTAATCCCTTATCAAAGCTATTTAAGCAAAAGTATTCCAGTTGTTTCCTTGGAAGGCAAGAACTTGACATACAAGAGCCTGGACAAGCTTCCTAGCTGGTTGCTGCCATAGCTGTTATACATCCAGACAGAATCCCAGGGCCTTGTCACTTGCCTTCCCCTTTCTACCCTTTCTAGAACCAGTGTCTTCTCTTGCCTTCTATTCTTAACCAAGACTTCCCCTTGCATAGCTCTTTTACATCTCCTCTCTGGTCACTTTCAGACATTGTTTTCCCTCTGCCCAGGTACCAAGAAACTCACTTAGAGGACTGCACCTACCTGCTGCAGAGGTAGAATCGCCTGACTGTCTTCTAAAGTGTGAACATCATGGATACCTCTGTGAGCAGTGTTTTGGTAGCTGGCTGGGAAGGCTGCATAGCTGGCTTCTTGCCACCACCAGACTTCCTAGGAAACCCAGATGACTATATATTTGCTCCTTCTCAGGAAGCTGGCCTGGCATAGTGTACCCAAATTCACCACTGCTATCACCAAGCACACCAGCTCTGGGTGACCTAGGCCTTAGCAGGCCTAAAATGGGAACAGCTTCCTTAGGGCTCTCCCAATAGGCAGGCCCCTACGAGGATTTTGAGCAGATCTTTTCCTCTGTACTTCTTCCTCACTGTTCCAGTGAACACCTACTGACATTTAAGACTCAGCATAGTTATCTCCTCTTCCACAAAGCCCTCCAAGACTTCCTCCACCCCCAGTCCCAGGCCTAGACCCAGCCCTGGTCCCAGCCGACCTCCACTCCTCCCCCAAGCCTTGTCACTGCTGCATGAGCTTTGTCTCTTTCAGTGTTTCTGTGGCAGTGTGGTTATGTAGACCAGTGCTCACTATCCTGAGGCCACTTTGAGACTCCCGGAGGTGTGGCCATGGCTTCCTCTGCTTACCTAGTACCGGCTGCTCAGGAAAAGGGGTCAGTCAGCCCTCCAGCTGCCTCCCGAGAATCCAGTTCCCCTGTTGTTTAATGCCAGCCTGTACTCAGGGCTTTATGACCTGACTTCAGTGAAAACCCTCTGGTTGCAAGAAAGCAAGCTCATGGCTCTCACTGATTCTGTTATAGTGAGTTGTATTTCATATTCATATGTATTACAATGTAATAATATAGGTAAAGTACACAATAAATGTAATGCTCTTGAGTTATCCCAAGACACCTGACCCCCATCTCACCCCATTTATGGAAAAGTTGTCTTCCACAAAACTGGTTCCTGGTACCAAAAAGACAAGACCACTGCTCTAGGTACCCCCTCTCTCCTTTTTTAAAATTGAGGGCTAATGTACATGCAGTAAACTACATAAAAGTATAGTAACTTTAGGTATACCATTGGATGATTGTGTGCTTGTGTGTAACATAGGTCAGGGTGGATAACTTTTCTAGCATCCCATATAGTTGCTTCTCAGTCTGTAGCTCCAGTTAACCATCATTTTGACTTTTAAAGGTGACTTTTTAAAGTTTTACTCAAGAGTATATGAGTAGCTGTGTTCCCCTGCTAGAACCTCCAAACAAGCTCTCAAGAATGGAAGAGAGATGATATTTAAAGAGATGACAAAATTTCCTACATTTGCTTGCAAAAATAGGAAATAAGGAAACATACCGTATTTGAAACATATCTAAAAATCCATGACTAGACCAAATGTGTGAATGGCATGATACCAAACAAGATAGTGAAAAGAATGAAAGGAGGTAAAAAGATCCTCTGTAAATCCAACCACTACTTAGTAGGCTTCTCAACAGTAGTAATGTTCTCAAAAGATGGTAGAATAGTATCTTCAGAATTCAGTTTAGAATTTGCACAAAACAAGACTGACAAAATTTTGCTAAGACAGCTGCAAAAATTTGATCTTCAACAAGGAAAATTACTCCAAAAAGATGACCCAAAGTGAGAAAATAAAATGAAACATATAAGTGCATTTGAAGTATTGTATAAAATAATTGTAATGGAAGTTTAAACGTTTTTATAAGAAATTGTAAAGAAGGGCCGGTGAGATAGCTCAGCGGTCTAAAGTGCATGCTTAAGCTACCATAGGGACACAACCACAGGTGTGGTTTAATCCCCAGCACCGCATGCTGTGCCAGCTCCACCTCTAGGGCTGAGCCAGTCATAACATAAATTAAAAAAAGAAAAAAAGTTGTAAGCAAATATAAAATTAAATATTGTCATACTCTTAAAAAATAAAGTTTTAGTTTTTAAAAACTTGTATTCAAATGAGCATGATGTTGAAGTTGCCATCTTAACCATTGTAAGTGTACAGTTCAAGGAGATTAAATACATTCTTTAAATATATGCTTACATTTAAATTGTGTTTACTTTGTTGGGGCAGAACAACTGCCTAATGTTGAGGCACACAGTGTAGAAAGTGAAAGTTCCCCCAAACCTCACTGTCTTCCTCATAGGGAACCTTTGTTTTCAGTTTGTATAACCTGCTTGACCTCTTTCTATATTTTCATGCATGTATCTTTTAGCCCTAGAACATTTGATGCATATCCATAAACTGCATCATTGCTTGACTGCTCAGTTGATTGTAGCTTGCTTCTCACATGTGGCCTGTGCCCAGGTATTTCTAACCTGACACACCTGACCTTGTGAGTACATTCTACATGACCTTGTCTCACAGTGGTGCTACTTCATCTCCTCCACCCAGGTGCCCACACCTTGCTTGTTATCATCCTTTCTGACCTCTGTCATCAACACTTGAAGAGTCTGCTCTCAGGTCCCTCATTCTCTGAGAGGCCACCGTCACTGCTGACCCTCAAAGATTCTCCTTCCCCAAAGCCTTGGTTGGAGGAGTGCCAGGCTGAGGAGGCAGCATTAGTCTACAGGGAGGTGTACATGCTTCAGCGAGGAGTTAGATCTGGGGGCCACCTTGAAATCCTGTTGCAACTTTGAGCTGGCCCTGATCGCAGAAGCCTTCCCAACTCCACCCATGGGGCTTGGGGCCCCATTGTTTCCTAGCAGGTGCCAGACTGAGCGAATAGTCAGCAAGGAGGCTCCAAAACCTCCATGCCCTCCTGAAACCTCCCCAGGTCCCTGGAAGAGGAGCCTTGGTAAAACCCAAACCTCTGGTATTTGACAGATGGAGATCTTGTTTGTTTATAGGCTCCTCTCCTCAGAGGCCTGCATTGTGTGCTTTCTTTTCAAGAAAATAAGCACAGAGGTCTTGAGTTTTGACTGTAGAGTGGGCATGTGGGCCTTCTTTGGTTGTTTTCATTGCACTTGCTCTTTCATTCATTCAACTCCGGGGGGTGTATGGTTTTCTTTCTTCTCCTCTCCCTTTTCTTTTCCTTCCCTTTGCATACAGAATGGCACAGGTACTTAGCTCTACAGTTTTCAACTCCAGCAGCAGCCTGGTGAGCTTTTTCTTTTCTCTTTTTTCTTTCTTTTTTTCTTTTTCTTTTTCTTTTTTTGAGGCAGGGTATTACTGTGTAGTTAAGGCTAGTGTTGAACTTGTGGCAATCTTCCTACCTCTGCCCCCTGAGTGCTAGCATTACTACTATACACTGTCACACCAGCCCATGGATTTCTGCTCACAGCTTCTAATAAGGCAGTGTTTTGCTGTGTTGAGTCTTGGTTTTTTGTGTCTGACAGCTTCAGTCCCTGTGTGGCATGCTCTAATTTGCTGGAATAGACAATGATGGAAGGAAGTGAATCACTTCATCTTGGGGCCCTGACTTGCTGGCTGTGTTCAGTTGTACAGCATCTTGAGTGGGTTCTGATGGATGTTGTCTGTCAAACGGTGTAAGCTGGAATGCTCTCATCCTCAAGCTCTGGGTTGTTGGCATCTCTAATGTGCTATCAGGATTTCCTGCACAGTGGCATTATGTCTCAATTTATCTGTCATTGTTGTGGTTGAATAATCTAAAACGGGTAAATAAAAATGAATGTTTGGATTTGGATGCTAATTTAGGCCTCGATTGCATTTTCTTCTGAGCATTATTGAAATTAATGGCCCCTTTGAGCACATACAACTTATTGGCAAGGTACAGTGGCCCCCAGAATACAGATAGTGGCTTTTTAGGGTAGATTCATGAGATAGATAATCCATATCAAGATAATGGAAAAGTTTATTCTAAAACTTTGTTTTTGTTTTTGTTTTTTTATGACAAAATGATGTCTGAACATTATCCAGAGTCTGGAAAGAGACAAATGTTTCAATCAAAATCCTTCCCCCAAGCAAATCAATTTCTTTTTGTTTTTATTCCTTTCTTGATGTGGTCTGTTTGCATGTATATACTTTTTCTCTTCTTTTTTGAGATAAGTTTCACTGTCTTGCTGACCTCGAAAACAGTTCTTATACCTCAGCCCCCTGAGGATCTGGGACTATAGGCACATGCCACTCACTCCACCTGGCAGTATGAGCATACATTTTTTTTTTTCCCAGAACCAGAGATCGAACTCAGGACCTTGCAATTCCCAAGCACGCACTTGTGCCCCTGAGCTATCTCCCCAGCACCATGTGCATACTTTTTAAAAGACCGTGAAATATGGAACTTAGTCTAAGTGCTTGGTGAAATACTGTTACCTTAAGAAGAGTTCACATCCAAAGACAAAGAGTCTTTGGAGTTCATATCCTTGCTCTGTAGCTAAGTGAGTCCCTTAGTTCTTCTGGGTTTTGGTTTGCTTGAAATGGATTGATAATTCTGATGATACTGATTGTTAGAAGACTGATACAGGAGTGTGGGGTATGAGCCACATGTGACAGGGGCCATTTTCATTTCTCTTTGAGGCCTCTGGCTTTTCTAGGGAGAAACTTTTTGTGTGGAACATGCCAATCTTTGGCCCATTCCTGACACTTAGCAACCTCAGCTTCTAAGGAGACTCAGTGTATTTGTCACTTTCCCATCACTAGAACAAAATATCTAACACTTGTAAGTTAAAGGCAGGAAGGTTTATTTTGGCTCATGGTTCCACTTGGTTTAGTGCATGACAATCTGGGTTCAAGGCAGAGATAGAATCGTGGAAGGGCCTGTGTTATGATTTGTGATAGGTGTCCCCCCAAAGCCTCATACAGTCATGGGGCTGCTTCTGGAATTCGTAATTGATTATTGTGGAAATGGGTGCTGCCTCTCACCTGGGACAAGTGATTTGCATTTCAGTGTAAGGTAGGAAGCTGGCTGTTTGAGTTGCTACTAGCTCTCCCAGGGCTCTTGCTTTTAACTGCCACCATGGAAGGTTGCCCTCTGCCATGTGTCAGTCTGCTCTGGAGCCAGCTGAATGTGGACTGAAACTTCCAGTAACTGTGAGCTAAATAAACCTTTTCTTCCCTCATTTTGAGTGTCAGGTGTTTGTCTCAGCAATGAGAGAATAGTAACTAAGATAGCCTGGCAGAGGACAGATGCTCGCTACATGGCTGCTAAGAGAAGAGAGAGAAAGGAAGAGCCAGGAACAAGAATATACCCTTCTGGGGCCCGGCGGGATGGCTCAGTGGTCTAAAACACCTGCTTGGGGAAGCTTGGGTGGCTTCAGGGACCATGGTTCGATCCCCGGCACCACATGCTGTGCCAGCCCTGCCCTTGGGGTGGGCTGAGCCGGCCATAAAAATGAGTGAATAAAAACAAAGGTTCTGAAACAAGAATAAATAAATAAATAAATTAAAAAAAAAAAAAGAATATACCCTTCTAGGTGATGCCCCCAGTGACCCACGTCCAACCACTTCCTAGTAGCATATTCAACCATGAACCCATCAATGGATTAATGCACCAGTGAGTGTAGTGCACCCCATGACCTAACCTTTGAGAAGCCCCACCTATGAACACATAAGAATTTGGGGAGATATTTTAGATCTAAGCCATAACACCAAGTATGTGGCTATGTCCAGAACATCTTATCTTTTATTTATTTTGAAGAGTAAAAATGAAAGCAAATAGCAGATACAAAAACAGAAACAAGGTAACATACAGCAATACATATGTTACAGATTTTCAAAACAAGAATAGCAAGTTAACAATAGTTGTTGTATTACATATTTTTATTGTCAAATCTGTTGCTCAGATTAGCAGATGTAGTTATGTAAGATTGGACAGTTGAATATTAATGCTTGCTTTCAGTGAACCTTAACTTTTTCTTGTCTTTTTTACTTTTAAAAAAAAGTGTATTTTAATGGGCCGGGGAGATAGCTCAGGGGCACAAGTGCCTGCCTGGCAAGTGCAAGATCCTGAGTTCAATCCTGGTTCTGTTTTTTTTAAAAAAAAAAAAAAAAAAAAAAAAAATATATATATATATATATAGATATAGATATAGATATAGATATAGATAGATAGATAGATATAGATATAGATATAGATATAGATATACACACACACACACACACATATATATATAGATATATATGTATATATATCTTAAAGTGAGTATAATAATAATTGATAAGACACACATTTAGAGTACCAAAATGAGAGGTATTCAGCCATGATTTTTATATGCTACAGAGTTGAAATGAGGTAATACAGTTAAAGCATAGCAGGTACCACATACAAAGTACAGAAAAACCTCATCTAGAAGCAATTTTCCTATGCAAAAAAACCTAATGTGTAGGGAGTAAAGAGCTACTACAATGAAATACATTATTTCTGACTTAACAATAAGTGGAAGCTAGTGTTACTGTTTTGCTTATTTTATAATAGTGATGTTAGTAGTGGCCCTAACTCTAAAAGAGCATTTATTGTTATAAAGAGGAATTTCCTTGACAGAAACCGTTGGGCAGCTTGCTAGCATGTAGTGAGATTCTAAACCTCCAGTTCATCTGTTGCCTTTCTCGGATTCTCAGGCCAAGCCCAGCATTCGGTGCTTCATTAAACCGACTGAGACACTTGAGCGGTCCCTTGAGATGAACAAGCACAAGGGCAAGAGGCGAGTGCAAAAGCGCCCCAACTACAAAAACGTTGGGGAGGAAGAAGATGAGGAGAAAGGGCCTGCTGAGGATGCCCAGGAAGACGCCGAGAAGGCTAAAGGTACAGAGGGTGGTTCAAAAGGCATGAAGACAAGTGGGGAGAGTGAAGGTGAGTGCCCCGTGGAACTGCACCCTCAACAGCCAGCAAGGCTGCTGCCCTGTCTTCTGTCCTACTTCTGTTCATTCCTAATGCCCACCAGTGTACCTCATTCTGGACAGTCGAGCCATTCAGAGGTAGCTGTGGGCTGTCTTACAGACCCAGAACAGATCCCACTCTTGTTGGATGCATGACCTGGAACAAGGCTCCATGAACAGTACCCACTTGGTAGTGTTAAGAGAATCAAGTAAAATAATATGTCTGGCCCGCAGCAAATGCTAGGCCAGGAGCGACAAAAAGTATTTGTTGCTCCTGCTGGGTCACTATTATTACTACCATCATCATCTTCATCCTTATCACTGCCATTCTAATTCCCCATAATTTGGGGTTGTGATTTGGGTCTGTTGCACTGTGGAAAGAAAGGGGAGCCCATGGTTAATGGAATTACATGATTTTAGTACATTGTAGGTTTTAAGATTCTCATGACCATATATAATCCCCCAGATTCTTCCATAGGTGCTTTCAGAACTCCCATTGGTTTGGAGTGAGGTACATTTGTGTGTGGTGCATAATATGCTTGGTAAGCAGAGTCCTTCCTTCCTCCTTTATCTGGGCCAGGAGTGATTCACCTTGCTTTCTTTGCCCCACTCTCCTATGGATGCAAAACCTTGAACAGAGAGCGTTTGCTCCTGGATTAGACACACTTGAATCAACCAGTTGTTCATGTCATGGACAAGCCTAAGGCTACCATGGAAGGGGCCTCTGGCTGCAGCCCCAGTCAGTGGGGTGGTGAGGGGGTGTGATGATGGGGACTCAGCTTGGTAGCAGTGGAAGTCTGCTTCCTGGAGGGAAGGTAGCTTCTCCTTACCAGCTGAACTGGTGAGGGGGAATGGGATACACAACCCCATCCAGCCCTTGGGCCCTCGCCCACAGTGGCTGCTCTGAAGCCATTTCTCCCCAGTCCCATCACCTAGGACCGCTGGAGCCCTTACTCCAGCACATCTGGAGCTGTAATACATAGCCATTTCCTGAAGCAATGATACAGAGCTCACTTTCTTACATTCCAGAGGCCCCATGATTTTGTCCATGATTGCCACAGTTGTGTGTTAGTAAGTGTAACCAGAATATCTCCATGGTATCACTCGGGCCTGTTTCTAACACTGAGTTCTTTAGTTTGCTTTTATTTCTGTTCAAAATGCACAGTAACCACTTTGGTTTATGAATCCTTTTTGGGTCTGGGAAACCTCTACCAAAAAAAGTATCACTTTGGTGGGGTGGTTGAGGGATAAACACAAGGTAAGTTCTATATATTTGGTTATTTAAAGCTGAAGAAAAATGGGCATCTTCATCTCATTTTGTACACTGTGTTCTCATCAGTTTTGTCTTGCAAAGATGCTGCTGCTGTTGTTGCAGTCCTTTCAAGGACTGTAGCCAGGCCTCAGCTGTGACTACCAGTGGTATAGCCAGGATAGTCTTAGTCCCCAGAGCATAATAAGTTAGCCTGGCCATCCAGTCCTGGAGTGTGGGGGCCACAAGCCAGCTCAGCAAGGTTTGCATCTGCTGCTCAGACTTCTAGGGTTGGATGGTGCTCCCTGGTGCCAAGCCCACCACCCTGTTCAGAGATAGGAGGAGGCTTTTTCACCAGCCTCCAGAAGCAGTTTTTTCAGGCCAGATTATGCCAAATAGGACCCAGAAATTTCCAGAGGCTTTGCTTGGGGAGATGGTGCTGACTTTAGAAGTTGGGCAAGCATGCCTCTCAGTGATCCTCAGATATTTTGGTGCCTCCTTAATTTCTTACACTCATTCATCATTTCAAAATATGATGGGCCTTTTGTCTTCCTCCTCAGCTCACCATAAATAAACTCAGCTTTTATAGACCTGCTATACCAGGCAATAGCACTTGTATTCTGGAAGGTTCTGAATTTTATATGCAATCTCAGTGATTCTCATACTCAAAGGTAGAGATGGTAGGCATTCTGTGCTTCATTCAAGTCTGGTTTTGGGCAAAACCCTGCAGCTGTTAAATTACAGTGGCTTGACAGGGTTTCAGGCATATTCCCTCACTCACATAGCAAGCCAGAGCACAGCAGCACAGAAGGTTGCTATGTCCCAGTAGGCCAAGCCTGGTTCATGTGTCTGTCCTACAGTGGCTTCTTCTGTGACTGTGAGGGGCAGGTATCAGAGGCAAGGGGCATGGGTTCTGGGCCAGCAGAAACAGCAGTCCCCCCAAAAAGAATCTCTACTGTATTCTAGATACTCCTCACCTGTCTTGAGGCTGTCATCTTGCTCTCTTCCTGTGTCAAGATGGCAGTGTGGCTTATTTTCTCTTCCACATTGTTTTTTCTCTAGTAAGCTTTTTGCTTTATCTCTAGATCTGGGAGATAATTAAGTTTCAGTAGACAGACACAGGTTACTCTTAATAACAAAGTACTACTACTAACCCCTTATCTCTGCCATCCTTGTTCTGGTAGTAAATATAGGAGTAAAAAGGTCACAAGGCATAACTTACAATGAGCATATTTGAATGTGGCATTAATATGTTTTTCTCAAATTCAGTACCCAGAACTCACACCTCCTCCACATTTAAGGCCAGACAAGGAAGCTGTGTGAAATGAGTGTGTGCCCTCATCTATCCACTCCTATCCCCAGTTGGCAGAGAATTTGCTTTACCTCAGGCCCCAAGTAACGAGTGACTCATTTTCAAACCAAGAAATCACAGGGCCCTAAATTAGCAGAAATTGAATATTAAAAGGAAGAAGAGGAATGTCTTAATCTCTAGCCAAAGAAATGTTCCCTCTGTCCACGAAGCCAAATATCTCAGGGTACATGTTCATTTCTTAGCTCTCCCTTTAGCTCTAAAAGGACAGCTGTCTCTTTTTGGATTTACTTAGAACATAACTTAATAAATGGACCTGAGGCTGGAGATTGAATCACTCAGGCTCCTCGTTTGCACAATGGGGCCTGACTTTTATTTCTTGCCTGTGGAGCAAGCAGTCATTCACTGCATAGTCTGACCTTCAAATCCTTCTCTTTTTTTGGAATTAGAGCAAGGGAATGAGATGTAGGCAGTAGGATTGATTTTTGAACCTCCAGGTCAGTTGAGATTGAAGGATTGCTTGGAGTTTGAACCCTTAGTTTTGCAGAGTTTTGTTTTTGTTTTTGTTTTCACATTTCTACTGGAATGACATTGTCCCTGACCTTATTTCTGGCTCATCTGGCAGTCTATCAGTGTTCTGAGTGAGAGAATCAGGGACTGAACGTGGGAAAGATGGGGACTCAATCTGCCCTGCCCCTGAGTAGCAGTGTGATTCTAGGCAAAGAATCACCCTCTGCCTTCCTCCACCTGTAAAGGGGCTGTTCCTCATGTCCACCCTCAGACTGTCATAGTGAGAGCACCTTTAGTGAGAGCCTTTAGCTCATGGGACATGACAATGACTAATGAGCCCTGGCCAAGGTGGAGTTCAGACTGAGGAACTGAAAGGGGACTTGAGCCTGGGTGGGTGGACTCGCTTGGGGCCTGGGCAAGTTCTACAAGGCCCACTCCACTGTTCGTTTCTGTTACTAATAAGTGAGATGAGTCGGTGTGCAGTGTAGTGGAAAGAGGGAGGAGAAGGAAGGCATCCTGGTACTACGAAGACTTGGGCTGCTAGCTTTTTAGGCAGCTTTAACTAGAATTAGGAGGAGGACAGAACGTAGATGAAGAGAAATCCACTGAGCAACTTCCCAGAAACCCATTTGAAATTTAATCTCCTGCTGTTTAGTAGGGGAAACTAAGAAAATAAGGGAAGGACAGCTCCCAAATTCTCAGTGTACTCTCTCATTATCAGAGGGCATTTCTTCCTTAAAACTGTTCTGAAGGCAGCCAGTTGCATGCAGTCCTGCCCTTGTTTCCTAGGCCACCAGCATCACCCTTCCCTTCCCTTAACCTTCTTTTGAAGACCTTATTCTTCCCTTCCCCTGCTTTCATTGTTTGTCTTGCTGTGATTTGTGGAATACAGAACACAGAGGACAACTGAGAAAATCCTTGTAAAGTCAGAGACTGTTGCAAGGTCATACGTGTCATTTCTTTGAAAAGCACTTCATTTACCAGATATTAATCAGATTAGCATGTATATTATCCCGGGCAAGCTGTTATTTGAAAAATCAGTGTGTCAGAGCACTAGAGAATTTCGAAGATGTGGCCAGAGTGGTCATATCAAGAGGAAGAAATTGACCTCTATGGGCCCTGAGGGTCATCAGGCCTCTCTGGGCTTGCAGTAGCCTCCCCAACATAGCCATTACTTGGATTATGGACAGATGGGACTTTGTCAATCCTTTTGCATTTTTTTCTTATTGATAAAATGTACAAACATAAAATCTGCCATATTAACCATGTGAAGTATACAGTTTGACAGTGTTAAGTATATTCACATTGAGGTGCCCCCCTTAGCACCACCTGGTAACAGACTGTGTCTCTGTTCCCAGGGAACACTGACTCCCCAGTTCTCTTGCCTGCAGGCCACCCCAGCCATCATTCTGCTTCTGTATAACTTTGTTATCCTAGGGACCTTTCCTCGGTAGAACCAGACAATCTCTGTCTTGTTCTACTGCCTTGTTTTTGTTTATTTTAAAAGTGGAAATATTTTTATTGATTTTAGTAAATGATTCTGTGCCTATTCTTACAACCCATTCAAACAATTCAAAAAATGCCAAGTAGAAAATTAAAGATTCTATAATCTTCCCATGCGGCCATCTACTGAAGATGTTGGAAGATTTGCTCATACGTACAAAGAAATGTGACAATATATGAAATGAGGGTCATTACTTGATCATAAAATAAATAAAACAAGTTGAACATAGGCTAGGAAGTTGGAGAAAGATAGAAGAGAGCATATGTGATTGAAAATCCTTTATGCCTTTATAGTTTGACAGAAACAATAGATGTTTTATTTAGCACTATTTTTATGTATATATATAAATATGTATATGTATATAAGAAAATAAACAGCTAAGGAAGTTTTAAGTCATTGCTTCTAGAAAATAGAATTTGCTGTTGTAGGCATGGTTGACAAAAAACTGTTATATTTGGTTATAAGCCTTTGAGAGGTACTTTATATTTTATGAGATAGCTTTATTTTAATATGGATGAGCTAAAAGTAATGAGATGGTGACATTCATAAAGATAAAATTCTCTTGAAAGGCTTATTAGCAACTGTTAACAATGTCATTCATTTTCTTTTTAACTAACTTTATTGAAAATTTACAAAATTATATAGCAAATTAAAAATTATAGACAAATATTGAAATGTGAAAGATATAAGATGTAGACAGTTAATTTTAGAGAAATATTTCTGAAATGGCTATATAACCTGAGGTTAATAGATTGTAGATTGTTAAAAGTTATTTACAAAATTATATGAATATAACAGTAAAAATTATCTAAAATAAACATGAAGAGTTTACAGATCAGTTATATAATAGTTCACTTACCAAAATCAAGAAACTTATACTCATATAACTAGAATTCTCAAAGTAGAACAAAGTAGGCAATAAATATTAAAAGACTTTAAATTGCTAAATTTAGTTAAAATTATTACACCAAAAAATTATTATGCCACATTTCCAAGAAAAAATGAACCTTTTATATAAATATGAATAAAATAATACCAAGATGCACAAAAATGAAATTGTCCAAAACTACTTGTAAAGAAAAAATCATTAAAATATATACATAGAAAGAATATTAGCTATGGAAGAACAAGATTAAATAGCATCTTATTCCATAGTAGAAAAAAAAAACTTAAAAAGCAAGTGGATATGAAACTAGACTTATTTATTCAAAGGACTGAAAAAAAAAACTGTCCTCATTCAATTTTATATTTAGCAAACATACCTTTGAAAACTAAATGTAAAATATTTTCCAGTTATACAAATTTGAGATATTCTAATATCTCCAGATGTACCATATAGAAAATAACAAAGAACATAATCGAGAAGGCAAGAGAAGTTGCTGTGTGGTCCTGGATAAGGAATAAAGAGCTCTCAAACTGGTAGTCATGCAGGACTATGTAAAGTATAATTATATTAGACAAACCCATTTAAAAGGTCTTTGAAGATTTCCACAAAATAGTATCAATCTTATGTCAGATTATATACATATGTGTGTGTGTGTGTGTGTGTGTGTGTGTGTGTGTGTAAAAGACAAGAGTCAATGGACAATGGAAACATGCTTTTTAAAGTTTGTAATGCTAGGAGAAAGTATCCTTCATGTCTTGTAAGTAGATTGTAAGTCAAAGAAAAAGTATAAATCATAAAACAAAAATTAAAATTAAAACAGTATTCAGAAAGTTAAATATTAATTCAAAATTAAATATTTCAAAATAACATTCAAAAATTAAAATTAGACTGAGTCTAATTAAGAGACTAGAATGTAGTGTATCATGTGTATAAATCTGTGATCAATTGAGTACTCACATAATATTTGATTAGGTTAATACATATAATAATATCAACTAAAAAAGTTTTCATGATAGTAAAGAATTGCTAAGAATAAAACACAACAAAAATACTAGAATAGCAAATATATGACCAGCACTTCTGACAGTTTGGGAATAGGATATTGCACAAAGTTCTAGTATGGATGTGGACAGTGTCCATGATGCTTACTGGTGGCCAAGTGTCTCTTGTGGGACTGAACCACTGCTATTACCTTGATGTCCACCCTGTAGACCTGGACAGAAACATGACCCATCAGGTGCAGGAGAAGGGAGGCTGAGGCAGGAGGGTTGCCATGAGTTTGAGGCCATCCTGGCCTACCTTGTGAGCTAAAGGCCAGGCTGAACTGCATAGTAAGACCATGTCTCAAAAAATAAAACCCCAAAAGATTAATGCTAAGATAATCTTGATTTTTAGTACAGGTTTATGATCTCCTATCCAAAATGCATGGGGTCATAAGTGTTTCAGAGTTTTGGTTTTTTTCCAATTTTGAATGCAAATATCTTATTGGGAAGGGTACCTGAGTAAAAACATGAAATTTACTTATGTTTTATATACATGTTATACACATAGTCCGAAGATAATTTTATGTCATATCTTAAATAATGGTCACATGAAAGCAAGTTTCATTCATAATGTGCCATTTTTCATGTAAGTCATGGGTGTGGGAGCATTTGGGATTTTGGAATTTTGTATTGGTTCTTTTTTTTTTTTTCTTGTTTCAGAACTTTTGTTTATTTATTTTTATGGCTGGCTCAGCCTGCCCTCAGGGCAGCGCTGGCGCAGCATGTGGTGCGGAGGATTGAACCACGGTCCCTGCAGCCACCCAAGCTTTCCTAAGCAGGCGCTTTAGACCACTGAACCATCCTGCCAGGCCCCCTGTATTGGTTCTTAAGTTCAAATTCTAAAGCTGATCTTTAGTCCCCAACTGGACTTAGAACTCAAAGTTTTTTAACAATATTTGTATCATAAAAATAATTTAAATAACTGAGTCCTTCATCATCACTGAGATCTGTGCTTTTCCAGTCCTCAGGTATCTCTAGTCATCTATCACAGATGGGCCACATGGCCTGGGTTTCCTTTTGTCTTGTTCTTCAGATTTGGCTTGTGTTGGCATGCTGTGGTGACAAGCTGTCAAGAGCAGGTTCCTCCTTTATTTTCCCTTCCTCCTGCTCCTCACCTTATTCTGATTTGGAGATTTTCTTTGTTTTCCTTTTCCCTTTTCCTTTTTGCAGGTGAATGTTCTCTGAGTGTATGTCTAGGACAGTGTCCACTCTGCCCACATTCATAGCATATTCAACACATTTCTCCTTCAGATGCGATATGCTGTTCTCGTACTGTCAAGGGCAGTGTTTGCCTTTATCAAGCTACCAAATGGCTATTGTTTATCCTCTGGTGCACTTCTGTGCAGTATCTTTCCCCCAAAATCAAACAGTGCAACCCCTTCTGTCTTCTGTTATCTTTATTCTTCCTTATAGTAACCTTTACAATTTTGCCTACTTGGGCCAGCTTTTTGTCCCTGGGTGTCAAGGAGAAAAGCAAGTTGGATACACACATTGTACTCTTTCTCTGAGCCAAGCTATAACTCTTTTCTTCAGGTAGAGTGACGAAAACATGAGAGAAGCATAAACTTTCTTGGCTCGGCTAAAACTCAGTCCTGCCTCTCCCTTGCCCTTGGCACCTTGGGTCCAGGAAATGGACAGGTGCTAAGAGATGGTGGCAGAAGCAGTGTCTCTTCAGCTCTGCTCAGACTGGGCCAGAAGTGGGCCTGGTGTTAATCCCTCTTCAATGTTTGCAAACCTACCTTTTTAAGTGCATACCACAGATCTCATTTATTTATCATGTATTTTTTATAGTGGCTCTGTTTATACTGCATTTATGCTTATTTTAGTTGTTCAAACTTTCAGTTTGGAAATAATTTCACATTAACAGGAAATTGTGAAAACAAATATAATATAAAAAATGCCCATTTACACTTTGCCCAGTTTATCCTTTTACTGTTTGCTTTATGTTGTTGCCATCCCACTCCATACTCTGTGTCCTTGTTTAAAGGATAAATTGTATCTATCATGTCCCTTTTCTCCTTTTAAAGCTTCAGAGTGGATTTTCAAAGAACAAGGTGCTCTTCATCTTGACCATGGTAGCTGTGAATTACATAGTACTTTTCTACTGTCCTTGTTCTGGTTGTGTGGCTGGCTTCATAATGCCTTTTAATTCATATTTCCCCCTCAGATAAAAGATCAGATCTGGATTTGGATACTGTCTTCAGTTGTCATGTCTCTAACCTCCTTAATGTTACCACAGCCCTTCTTTCTCCTTCAGTGGTAGCTTTTTTGTTTGCTTGCTTGCTTTTTTGTTTGTTTTAGGTGCTGAGGGTGGAACCCCAGGACCTCTCATTTGCCAAGCACATGCTATACCACTGAGCCCCACCAATATGCCAATATTAACTGTTGTTTATCCTTTCAAGAATATTCTAATGAAATTGTCCTCATTTTTTCTGATGTATCATCATATTAGAGTCAAGTTGTATATTTTGGCTAGAATACAGCATGGGTGATTTTTGTGTTCTTTTCAGAATTTAACATTTGGAGGCATATGATATCCTTCTGTCTTCTTTGGATGATGTTTATTTTGGTCACCTGGTTAAGGTTTTGTTCAGTTTCTCCACTATATAATTTCTCTTTCTTTTCTTTGCAGTTAATAAATAGTCCCCCAGGAGACATTTCTAGATAATGTACCTCTTCAAGACTTCTCCTTGGATCTGGCACTTGTTGGTAATCTTGTCTTGATGGTGGTGGTTACAAAGTGATGACTTTCCAGTGGATGGCTTGTTCCCTCTGTTTAGAAGTCAGTTCTCTTTATTCTACTATATGCCAGATCCTTTCTTTTCCACATTTATATCTCTTATCAGCATAGATCCTAGCTTTCTAAATGCTTTCTTTTTCACTCTTGTATTTAACTATTTTGATATTCCAGTCATTTCAAAGTTGGCCCATGGGAGTCCTTGCAGGCTGGCTGTTGCATCCTTGTATTAAGCCCCCATCACTTTGTTGACCAGACCCTTACATTTTATGGCATTTTGTGTTCCCCTTGTACTTCTTTTGCCTGCCCCTGGAATACCCTTTTCTTTGCAAAGGTCTGGTTCTTCATGGCGAGTAATAGTTTTATGGATCATCTAAGCAGTAAATATTCTCATTGTTCTTGAAATGTCTTTTTGTTCCATACAATTGAGAAAGATATGGAAATAAATACACAGAAACATGCTACACACATACATATTTTTAAAAGTTTTAAACTCCTACCAATACCTTCAATCCCAACTAATTTTCAAAGGATTCTTTCTTATTCTTTCCCATTCCAAATTTATATATGCATGTTTTCTTCCATAGTAAGGTTCAGGGCTCTCCACAAGCATCACACAGCATATCACATCACATCGCATCACTGCTTTTCTCTTTTTTCTTTTCCTTTCCCTTTTCTTTTCTTCCTGTCCTGTCCTGGCCTGGCCTGGCCTGGCTTCTCTTTTTACTGCACTTTCTTGCTATGCATTTCAGGCTGACCTTGAACCACTGTATAGCCTCAGCTGGCCCTGAGCTCATGATGATCCTCCTTCCTCTCGAATGTGGTGGTATCTACCACCACACCCAGCCATCAACACATTTATTTGTTCAGTCCTGTAATATAGCCAAAAGAAAAAACCTTCAGAATTACATCACTCATGTTTAATGCTTAGTGAATAAAGAGTCAAAGGTTTATTTACCATGTTTTTCCTTGTACTCCCACTCCAACAATTCATTCATCTCCAAACAGGGTATATACTCAAGTAGTATGTTCAAAAACTGCTTGTATTGGCTTGTCCTTCCATCCTTTCCCTCAAGGTAGATGTGCCTTTCATTTTAAATAAATATATCCTTTTTTTTAACACCCCAAGTTTGGAATGCTTTCTCTCTGTTCTTACTGATATTTTCCTTTCATATGATACTGGGGTTGAACCCAGGTCCTTATGTATGCTAGATAAGCACTCTACCACTAAGCCACCTTGCTGCCTTCAATTTTCTTTTTCCTAAATATATGAGATATTAGAACTCAAACTTCACAAAGTTGTGTTGAAAGACACACCCTTCTTCCCATATGCTTTTCATTTATCTCTTCCCCTCTTTTGCTGGAGTACTTTCCAATACTTCCTTTCATAAGACTAAACAGGTTTATGATATTTTCTTTGCCCTTGTTCCTTGCACACAGGGTAATATACTATATATGCTTCGGGTGCTTTGCTCTATTAGTTTAGTAGTAGCTCCAGAAGTTGCTTCACATCCATTCATAGCTTTTTTTTATTCATTTTTATAGCTGCACTACGTGTATATATCCATTTATACAACCATCCTGTTGCACTTGGACATTTAGGGAGATTCCAGTATTGGGGAATTACAAACAATAGTGTGATGAAGCCGGGCGTGGTGGCTCACACTGTAATCCCAGCACTCGGGAGGCTGAGGCAGGAGGATTGGTGCGAGTTCGAGACCCAGCCTGGGCTACAAAAGTGAGCTCAAGGCCAGCCTCAACTGCATAGTGCGACCCTGTTTCATTCTTTTCTTTTCTTTTTTTGTGGAACTGGGGATTGAACTCAGGTCCTTGAGCTTAGCAGGCAAGCACTTATTCTACTGAGCTATCTCCCCAGCCCCCCTGTTTCAAAAAGACAAAAAAAAAATAGTGCGATGAATACCTGTTGAGTGTGTTTTCATACTGTTGGTGGTGTATCATCCAGGCAGATTTCTCCAAGTGCGACTGGCTGCTAGGTCAAAGTTATAACAGTGGTTCAGCTTTCCTTTTAAGCTATATTTGAGGGGTTGAGGAGGTAGCTCAGGGGCACAAGTGCCTGCCTGGCAAGTGCGAGATCCTGAGTTTGATCCCTGGCTCTACAAAATAAATAAATAAATGAATAAGTAAATAAACTGTATTTGAGTGAGAAAATGGTAAGATTGTTCAAATAAAATTATTATATACCAGTAGCATGGCTAACACAAAAATCATAGAGGCAAGCAAATGCCTGAAGCTTAAGTGAAGGAAGACTAACTTATTGCTGTTGTCCCTTGGATTCCCAAGATAGAAACCAGGTTGGTGGGAGCATGGAGACTCACCACATACTGAGGTTCAGACAGAGCCCCGTGCAGGTTCTATCAACAAAGCCTGACTTGGACTTGGTGATCAGTAGTGGAAATCTGTGTCCACATGAGCTCACTGAGCTACTTTTCGTTGTTGATAGCAGTGTGCTGCATGCACCATGATGCTGCACTGAGATGTGGATCAGTGTCACTGGGAGTAGGGGCTTGGCACAGAACCATGCCAGATACTTTGGTGTGATGTAGAAAAAGGATTCACTGTGACCCCAATCATCATGAGACTTTTGTTGTTGTTGTTGTTTGTTTGTTTTGGTACTGGGAATTGAACCTAGGACATCTACACTGAGCTACTGTCTAAATTCTTTTTTATTTTAAGACATAGTCTTGCTAAGTTGCCCAGTTAGGGCTCGAACTTGTAATCCTCCGGCCTCAGCCTCCCAGAGTACTCTGACTTTAGAGATGTGTCATCACACCTGGCTAGCATCCTGTTTAATGATGGCTATAGAGTTCTTTCTAAGCAGTGAGAATCTATAGACCCTTTCCCCAAAAAACTGTTGTCCACCATACTGCTGTGCCCAGACAGCATTTTATATACTATTTTAAGGAGCTGGCAGATCCTAGGTAAGAACCAGCCCTGTAAGAGGTGCCTGGATAAAATGGTTTAAAAGAAGGCAGGGGGAAACGTGTGTTTACATTTGAAGAACTGATCTCTGTTCATCTGGAAAATTAAGTTGAGTAAGACAGTTCATTCCATTACCACGCTGGCTAGATGAGAACTAAGTGGTTGGGAGGGCTAGAAGGCCATGCAGCTGGGACACTGGGGTGACACAGCCAAGATTTGGAAATGTTGCTCTATGCAGAGGCTCTTGCTGGCCTGGCCCTGCACCAGGATATGATGTGAGCTGAAGGGGACTAGAATGACTTTGACTGCTATGTTTTTAGGGATTGGGATCCAGGAGCCATTGTGGCTTTTGCTGCCACATGTCTAGCCATATTCATAGCCACTCTACCACTGGGTTACTGTTTACTCAGATAAAAACCTAGGACTGGACAAAAACTGATTTTCTGGCATCATTTTGTGAAGTACTAGAATTTCAGAAAGAGTGCTGTGTGGTTTGCCTGAGTTACCCTGTAGGAGGGGACATTTGCAGTATACCAGCCTGTACCAGAACAGCCCTGCTCTCCTTTGCCTGCAAAACTACCATTTAAGGTAATATTGATGGGCTGAGGGTATGGCTAAATTGTGAGTCCTTGTCTAACACGTGCAGGGTCCTAAGTTCCATTCCTAGCACTATAGTAACAGTAAGAACAATAAAAAATAGCTAGAGCTAGTTAAAAATGTTGTTTGTTTGTTTGTTTGTTTTCTTGAGACAGGGTCTCACTGTGCAGTTCAAGCTGGCCTTGAGCTCACTTTTGTAGCCCAGGCTGGTCTCGAACTCGCACCGATCCTCCTGCCTCAGCCTCCCAAGTGCTGGGATTACAGACGTGTGCCACCACGCCTGGCCCTAGTTGAAAATGTTTGATGAGCACTGAACTGGATTGTCCCTGACTTCTCTTTGACTCTAGAATCTGACTATATCCAGGCAGTTTAAAAAGCTGCAAAGAGGACAGCCACATCATGGCAGGCTTGGCTTCTAAACCAGGGACTTGGCTCTATGATCTGGGGGAGTCCTAGAGCTGAGTCCCCCACCTTGTCAGCCAGGCAGGGATGGAAGTAAGCCTGTGGTCACTGGGCAGAAGCCAAGACATTAGAGACCAGGAAGAAGATTGTGTCATAGTGTTGCTAGGTAGGTTTCAGGTATCTTTAATGACATGCTTTACCAACACATACAAACAAGTGCATACAGAATTTAAGTCTGTATCTCCAATAATGTGTACACTTATAAATTATATATACTTATATAAATGTGCTAATGTTAGGTACAGTATAAAACAAACAAAATAGGTATTTTAAAGATGAGAATGGCTTTCTTTTTTTAAACCCTGCCACCCACTCAGCCATCTGCATAACCACTGAAGTGTCTACACCCCACTCTGGAGAACCTGGCGCCGCAAGGAGAAGGCTGGCACTTGGATAAGGCTGGTAGGGGTGAACACTTAGAAAGGAAGAGAGCTGCTTCTAAACAGTTGTACCACCTCCCCACTCTGTAGTGTCCTTGTACAGTACACTGTTTGCTCAGAATTCTTTGCATTGACTCACTTGTTCCCCACCCCTTTAAATTTAGTCTCACTCTAAGTACTAATATGCATGAAAGTCTCTCTTTGCAGCTAGAATTTTCTTCTGATGCCCGTTAAAATAAGTACAAAGCTAGAGAGACCAGTGTAGGGTCACCTGTTGTCTTCCACTTGTGTGATGGGAACCACAGGTCTGTGGCATAGGATCTCAGATCAGATTGGGAGATCAGGGCTCCGAGAAGCCGTGGTCCCATATGATCATGTATGAAATGCACTCTGCTTAGCAGGTTGGCTGCAAGCACAGTCAGACTGACAGTGTCCCAGGGCAAGTGTGTCCCTTGATGAGAAACTTTGTGCACATTGATTACAGACTGTGTTGGGCTGTAAACCAATGTTCTGGCCAGCCATCCGGATTCAAGACCAGCCCTGCCTACTGCCCATTCAAGAAATATTCTCTGTGCCAGGCACTGCAATAAGCACTAGAGATGCAGAAAGAACAACACAGCTACTCTTGGGAATCTCACAGTCCAGTGAAGCAAGGCTGACATTAAACAAGCAGAACAATAGAGAGTAGAAAATCCAGGTAATTAGAATTATTGTAAAGTAAAATCAAGGAAGCGGGGAGAGAGGACAAATCTCCTATGTAGAACATCAAATCATTTATATAGATTAGAACACAATTCTCCCTCCTTTGGTTATGGTGTGTGGTTAGTGACTTCTTCCTACAGAGCAGGCATGGAGGAAGAGAAGTCACTTTGCAGTGGAGAAACTCAGTGGACAATAGCTTGGCCAAACACTGAAGATTGACAGCAACAGTCCTCAATCATGTTGATAGTGTGTACCCTGCATATGAAGTGATATGAAGGGTACTTCCTCTCTGTGGTCTTTCCCTAGGGCCCAAAACCCCAGGCTTGTACTCTGCACAGTCAGAGAAACCTCTAGTAACCAACTATAGAAATGATCGCTGAAAGGATAGCCTTCAGAATCCCAGTTGTGATGTCAGAAAAACATCAAACCCAAGGAAAGGAACTCTGCAAAATCTGACTAGAACTCAGACTGCCAAGATGATTAAAATCAAGGGAAGTATGAGAAATAGCCACAGCTGGGAGGATCCCAAACCTGATGATTTAATGTAACTGGATCCTGGAACAGAAAAAGAACATTGAGAAAGAATGAAATCTGAACAAATCATACACTTTAGTGATAATCATTTAAAAAGAGATAAAGACCATGTCTGTAGTCCTAGCGTTCTAGAAGCTGAGGCAGGAGGTTCAAGGTCAGCTAGGCTACATAGCAATACATACATGTCTCAAAAAAGAAAAGCTAAATGAGTAAAAAGAGGTAAAGAAAAAAAACTGGTGGAGCAGTCCTTCAAAATGCCTTCAAGGAGACAGCATATAAGCTCAGCCTGGACAGAAACAACCTTGGAACATGAGCCCCAGTGAGAAGCCAGCACAGCTAGAGGAGCTCACAAAGCAGAGAGGTCAGGAGGTTAGGTCAGAGATGGATGGGGGCCAAGCTGTGTGAGGCCTTGAGACCAAGAAACAGTGTTCAGAGTTCATCCTGGATATGATGGAAGGCATTGAGAGTTTTAAATAGAAGGGTGACATGAGTTGATTTCCACTTAAAATGCACTTGGGTTTGTGTGGTGAACAAAGGGGCAAGAAAGAAAGGCCAGCTAGGAGGCCCTATGCAGGTGCCAGGGAAACTGTGTGGGATACTACGTTGGACTCTGTGGAAGGATGAGACCATCTTTCTGGAAATGGAGATGTGGGCTCATTTCACCATCTGTTTCTCCTGCAATATGTCTCTCAGAGGTGGGAGACCAGAACCCTGAATTCCATGGGCTGATTGAGCAAATTCTCATCCACATCGGCAGGGACATTATGACAGGGGTACTAGGAAGCACAGCTCTCCATTTTTAATTCTAGATAATTTTTCTTTAGCGTTTCCTGACTTTTTCTAAGAATAAAAATGTGCACCAAGTTTATTGCTGTAAGTTATTCCTAATCAGAATAAGAAGTAATGTTACTGAGCTCCCTCAGCCTTGCCCCTTCCAGAAGATGTGAGACAAAGTTGTTTCTGAAATGTGACCAACTTCAGAATAGTTTTAGTGAACTTGGTTATGTCTTTTATTTATTTGTTTATTTTGCGGGACTAGAGTTTGAACTCACAACCTTGCACTTGCCAGGCAGGTACTTGTGCCATGGAGCTGTCTCCCCAGCCCCTTGGGTTATATCTTTTAAGTTATATATTTTGTCTTGGAAATCAACTTGTCTTCCAAGCTGCCTCAGGTCTTTTGGGAAGGAAATACACCATCAATAAAGCAAAATAACTTTAAAATCTTTAAATAAAATAAATGATCTCAATTTGTGTTATGTTGTCAACATCAGAGCCGGTACTTTGCTTCTTTTTTCCCTATTCCTTGCTCTCCCTTCAGCCCCTCCTGCTATTTAAAAAAAAAAGCTTTGTTTCCATTTTTTCCTTCTATTATTTTTTCTTGTTCCTTCTTTCCTTTTCTCCCTTGTTCCTCATCTCATTTAAACATTTTCATCTCATTTCTCAATATCTGTTGAAAGTTTTGGTGCTTACTTACACTTTCACTTTTCACACCAAAGAAACCATGCAATATTATGTGTGTCTGATTTACTTCACTTCAGAGTATGGTCTCAAGGCACACCCACTTAGCTAGAAATGTCTGAAGCTTATCTTTTTTTTTTTTTTTTCAGGACTGGGGATTGAACTCAGGCCCTTGCACTTGCGAGGCAAGCCTTTATTCTACTGGGCTATTTCCCTGGCCCCCTTGAAGCTTATCCTTCTTGATGGCAGAGTAGTACTTCATTATATAAACAAATCTCACATGTTCTTTATACCATTGGTTTTTATATCATTGGTTGGTGGTCATTTGGGTTGTATCCAAGTTTTAGCTATTACAAATTGTGTGGCTATAAACATAAGTGTGCATATATTGCTTTTAATTCTTTTGAGAATATACTAAGAAAGGGAATAGCCTCTAGGATTTTTTTGTTTGTTTGTTTTTAGGAATCTCCACATTGATTTCCACAGCGGTTGTACCAGTCTACATTCCCACTAACGGTGGAGAAGGGTTCCTTTTTTCTCACAGCATCACCAGCATTTGTTGTTGGTTAATTCTTGATAATATCCATTTTTTAGGTGAGATGGAACATCAGTATTGTTTTAATTTTCATATCTTGACTGATCAGTGATGATGAACTTTTTTTGTATATTTATTTGTCATTTTTACTTCATCTGAGAAGTGTCTGTTCCTTTCAGATGCCCATTTTTGACTGGGTCTTTAAATTTGGAGGTCTGATTTATTTATTTATTTATTTATTTATTTTTGAGTTCTTTATATATTCTAGATAGTCCTCTGTCTGAGGAACAGCTAGAAAAATATTTTTCCCCCAGTGTGGGTTGTCTTTTTACTCTGTTAGTGATTTCTTTTGCTGTATAAAAGCTGTTTAGTAAAATGTGATCCCAATTGTTGATACTTTGTGATAGTTCCAGTGTGATTGGGGGTTTGCTCATAAAATCTTTGCCTATACAGATATCTTCAAGGGTTCTGCCTATTTTCTCTTCCAACAGATTTAGTGTTTTTGTTTTAATATTTAGATCTTTTACCAATTAAATTTTAGTTTAGTTCATGATGAAAGATATGGGTCTAGTTTTAATCTTTGGCATGTGGAAAGCCAGTTTTTCCAGTGCCATTTACTTAAGAGGCTACTTTTCTTCCAGTGACAGTTTGGGCTCTTCTTTTAAAGATGCCGGGCCCTGTCTTTTTATTCCTGGCATGTTGCTGGTGTTCAGGTCTCCAGCATTGAATGTTTCCTTGATGTCTAAACAGTGTGTGCATACTTATTTCCAAGCAGGAGCATATCTGTAAGTCAAGGTTCATAAAGCTGTTTGGGCTTATCCGATCTCTATGTTTGATTTCAGAGATTGAGATGGTGATCATGGAGCGCAGCAAGCTCTCAGAGTTGGCCACCAGCACCTCTGTGCAGGAACAGAATACTACAGATGAAGAGAAGAGTGCTGCTGCCACATGCTCTGAGAGCCTGCAGTGGAGCAGGTAGTCGCCTCCCCTTCTGACCCTCCACCTCCCACCCCCAGCCCTGCTGAGCTGGCCTGGTACAGCTGGGTGACCCTCAGCCTCACAAAGGAGGACCTGGGCTTATAAAGAAGGTTGAATGCTTGTTCATCCTACCCAGATGGCCTCTTCTGCCTCATCTAGACTGTTACTTCCTTTCGTCTCCCAGACTTCTTCAGCCTCTGGCCACCCAGCAGCATAGCAGCTCCACTCAACAGGAATTGGGACAGAGCTGTCACTAGTGCTTGCCCCTTGGAAAGAAAACAGTTGACACAGGATACTACCCTTCTGGAGTACATTGCATCTGGGCATCCTAAAAGGATATGGGCCACACCTGTTCCTAGGGGAAGACTCATTGGAGCCAGACTTAGTTTCCATGATTTGTTCATTCATGGTGCCTCACATACTACCATCTACAGGGCTGTCCTTAAGGCTCAGTTAATATGGTCTGCTGCAGCTGTCTGCCTTGCCTTGGGCTGATGGGTCATTTCAGTGATGGCCTATTAAGCTGCCTCTTTTCCACCTTGGCACTCACATCTCCTAGAACTGTACTATGGTACCACCCTCTTGAAAAGGGGCCCGCTTCCAGACTGTCCAGTGAACTGTTAAAGAGGGCTTCCTCATTACAGTGCAAACCCACTGCATGGGCCCCACTGATTTCATTAACAGCTTATGGCTCATGCATTTTCTGAATTAGGTTCAGCAGCAGTCTTCTGTCATTCTACTCATTAATCCAACTGAAAGTGAACAGCTGAAGTCCACTAATTTTATTTATTTGTAGTTCATTTGTTCATTTTTGTGGTACTTGGAATTGAATTCATGCCCTTCACACTGCCCCCAATCCTTATTTATTTATTTATTTATTTATTTATTTATTTTTGTGGTAACAGGAATTGAACTCAGGATCTGTGCTTGCCAAACATTTTATTTTGAAGGTTGCTAGCTTGCCCATACTTGGGTCAAATTTGTGATCCTCTTGCCTCAGCCTCGCAGAGTGTTGGGATTATAGGCACATGCCACCATGCCCAGCTGAAGCCCACTACTGTTTGTCTCCACATCTAATTTATCTTTTTTCTTGGAAAATGTTTTGGTTATCTACTAGAAAATATTAATTTTTATCAGATGTACAAGAGAACCATTTTTAGTTTGTATTAAGTAAAAAATTAGACTATGAATTTTTTGGGCTGTTTTTATAACCAATAGAGACCTTTATGACTTCGTGTAACAACAAAAAAAAAAAAAAAAAAAAAAATGTAACTCCTGAAGCTCTGAAAATTCAGGAAGTTATTCTAAGCACAGAAAGTGAGGACAATCATTAGATGCTTGGCACAGCATTGGAATACAAATAATTGGGAAAAACACAAGTAATTAGCAGTGGAAGATCCTTAAGCAAATGCATATATATCTACTAAATAGAATATCAGCTGCTTATTTTAAGTGAATACTGCAATGATGTGTTCAGTTTCTTTAGATCTAATGTGGAAACAGTCTTTAATGAAACATGTTTTGCATGGTACAGTAGTACTGTAGCCTTGCCAAGAAGAAAAATAGCTCTGTATTTCTCCTAGTCTTTAAGAAGCAGACCAAGCCGGACGTGGTGGCTCACGCCTGTAATCCCAGCACTCGGGAGGCTGAGGCAGGAGGATTGGTGCGAGTTCGAGACCAGCCTGGGCTACAAAAGTGAGCTCAGGACCAGCCTCAACTGCATAGCGAGACCCTGTCTCAAAAAGACAAAAAAAAAAAAGAAGCAGACCAAATGTATTTTTTCTAAATTTTACTGAAGAGAAAGGTTTTCTTTGAGTTTATTAAGACTTTTTTCTAACTTTGTGCGGCTCCAACTGTATCTCTGACCATGTGGTTTAATAATAAAAGTTGTCTTGGATGTTGAGTTCAGCCACCAGTTGGCCTGGCAAGCTTTGGGCCAGATCACTGCTGTTTTGAGACTGCATGCCTGGGAAGAGGCTATCCCAGGTGCAGCACCATATCTCTGTCACAGAAATATGGTCACTGATTGTCAGAGACTGTGACAGCTCTTTGTCCCCACTCCCAAGTGCTGAGGGGAGCACATGGAGGATAAAAAAAGATGGCCATTTGTTCTCTAGGATGGAAACTTCATCTTGGCATTGGATGATGTGCTTGCCCAAAGAAATAGCATAATAAAATGTAGAACTATTCTTAAGTGCCCTGTATATCTGCATGTAGAGTTAAGTATAAACTTGAGCAATGAAAAAATGTTCGAAACATTGCTCTTTTTAAAAATACAGTAATTATACAAATTCAGAAAATAAGAAAACCTTAAAAAGTATACAGAAAGAAAGTTGGGATGATTCCATTATCCCAAAGCAACCATTGCTACCTACCATTTTCATTCTTTCTTACCTTTGTTCAGTGTACCCTAAGTGAATTTTGCACATTGACTCATTTCTATCATTCTCTCTCTCTCTCTCTCTCTCTCTCTCTCTCTCTCTCTCTCTCTCTTTTTGTCTTTTTGAAACAGGGTCTCACTATGCAGGCTGGCCCTGAGCTCACTTTTGTAGCCCAGGGTGGTCTCGAACTAACACTGATCCTCCTGCCTCAGCCTCTCAAGTGCTGGGATTACAGACGTGCGCCACCACACCCAGCTATCTTTTTCTCTTTATTATAATCTTGGTAAACAGAATGCTTAGTGATTGCACAGTAGTTCATTTCATACATAAAAGATGGTGTATCCACTCAATGTTCCCTTTGTTATTGTATTTGGTTATTCATATTATTCCCAAATGAAAATATAATCCAAACTTCAAGCAGATGATTTATAAGAAAATGTTTTATACTGTATCTTATTTTGAAATTTGGAAGAGGTCACAATAGAAACTTACAGAAAACTGAACCCATACATGGCTAAACTCTGAAAGGTGGCAGCAGGTTCCCTTCTTTGACTTTAGATAAAACAGACTGAATTTTTGTGTGTTTTGTGCATTTATTTGGAGAGAAGTAGAAAAGATTTTTCAGACAACAGATCCCCAGTTTCACTTTGTATGGAGAGTCAGTGTTGTTAGTAGCTTGTGTGCCCTTCCAGAGGTTAAGCATGTCCTTGGTCACTCACTAGTATGCTCAGCTCTCTTGGCTTCATCCTAGCACCCAGAGGAGCAGCCACAGGACGAGAACCCCCTGCGTACAGGGCCAACCTGAGCATATTGTATTATCCTTGTGTTGAAGGGGTTCGAAGGCCATGCCCTGCACCTAAAGGGCAGCCTTATGGATATGCAGTTTCTAATATTTGCTGCTGATTTTTAGATCCCACACACAGAATCGGAGGTGAGAGACTTTGCTTTCAGTTCTTACAATCAGAGAATGTCAGCCTAAGAAATTACTGGCCCAGACCTTGGCCAAAATGAAATCATGGAGAAGCATGCTAGGAATATTAAAAATAGAAACCAGGGGCCTGGCGGGATGGCTCAGTGGTCTAAAGCGCCTCCTTGGGGAATCTTGGGCAACTTCAGGGACCGCAGTTCAATCCCTGGCACCACATGCTACGCCAGCCCTGCCCTCAGGGTGTACTGAGCTGGCCATAAAAATGAGTGAATAAACAAAGGTTCTGAAACAAGAAAAATAAATAATAAAATTAAAAATTCTTAAAAATAAATAAATAAATAAATAAATAATAAAAATAGAAACCAGATAGCATCCCTCCTTAGTACCTGGCCCTTTACCGAGTCCCTTTCAGTCACCTTCACTCCTGAGTCTTTACAGTAACCCTGCCAGCTTCTAACCTGTCACACAAATGGGGCCACTGGAGAAGGAGAAGGGGTTAGAAGTAACTGTCCTGAGGGTTAACAGCCAAGAAGGGGAAGCATCGGCAGGAACCCGGGAAGTCTGGCTCTGGTGTCCATGTCCTTGAACTTGTTCATGTTGCTTATGCCTTGTGTGGCATTGCTGGTCTTTCGTAGTGCCCAGTTTTCTTCATTCTCCTGTGACAGTAATCACTTTGTGTCATGATGATGTATGTTTGTTCAGTATCTCTGCCGACTGGTGTGGGAACGCTAGAGAACAGGGACTTCTTATCATCGATCCTGTGTCTGGGACACCTGGCAAATGATTGTTAAGTGGCTAAGTGGCCTATTCCTTGCTTGGTTTCTGCTGTAGATAGTAGCTTTCTATGGGCAGAACCCACCTTTTATTTGTATTAGTGCCCTCCAGGCTCATGCTGGACTCTGTACACATGGGAGGCATTGGAGTACAAAATAATGAGAGGCACCCCACAGGTGGAGGATGGGACACATTCACTTGGTACCAAGAGGCTCAACCATGCCCCTTCTCTTTCCAGACCCTTCCTGGATATGGTGTACCATGCCCTGGACAGCCCTGATGATGATTACCATGCCCTCTTTGTGCTCTGCCTCCTGTATGCCATGTCTCATAACAAAGGTAAATGTGCTCTCACCTACCTTCTTTCTATGACCTGATGGTGGCTAGCTCGCTCTGCTCTGCTGCTAGGAGGGGAAAGGAGAGCACATCTTGAGGGACTTTCCTTTCTGACTGCCGAAGCAAGTTCCCACTGCACTCTTCTTAGCCTCCTTCCAATTTCTCAGGTGCTTTCTTAGAGACTGAAGCCACAGGAATTGGTGACTCAGGCAATAAGAGGAAAGGTTAGAGTGTTGACTGTCTAGCCCACTGTGACTGTCTTCACACTGTGGCTTTTTGTCAACCCCTTTACAGTCGACTTAGCCAACAACCGCCTTCCCAACATCAGAACTGAAATCAGTCAAACCATAACCTTGGTTTTGCTATTTATAATTATTGGTGTTCCTGCCATGGGTTCAGGACAAAAATAGACCTGGGTAGAGTTTGTTAAAGTGTAGGTTTTCTTTCTAAAGAAAGGAGTGGTTCTATGGCTTCCCCTGTTGAGGTTGTGTGTTCAGGATCCAGCTCCTGTTGAGTTGACAGTTGACTAGGATTCATCATTCCTCACTGCTGGCTTCTGGGAACAGCCTCTGGTGTTTCCCCCATCTGACTTGATATGACGTGTTTGGGAACCTCCACATCAGGCTCTCATCAAAGAAGATTTAGGAAGTATTTCTTATAGTCCTGCCAAGAATTGGACATGGCATAAATGACATTTTGCGTTGTATCGAGTAACATTTTTGGAGGCATCTCATAGGCTTATTGAGAAGTCAGTGGAGTTGGTTTTTACTAATACATCCTGTGGCTGAAGATACTAAAATGTATCAGTGCTGGGCATGGAGACATATATCGGTAATCCAAGCCTCTTGGGAAGCTGAAGCAGAAAGATCACAAGCTTCAGACCAGCTTAGACAACTTAGTGAGATGATCTCTGAAAATAAAAAGAGTTGGAGATATAGCTCAGAACATCCTGGGTTCAGTCCCCAATATGGTAACAAAGCAAAACAAAAACAGAAGCTCAATGTAACTAAGCTTTAGTTTTAATCATTAATTGTGAAAACTAACCCTAATGGTAGCAGTGAATACAGTGGCAAAAATCTCTGCCCTACCTTCAGCCTTTAGCTCTCTTCCTCAAAGGCAGCTCATTCTCCCAGTTTCTTGTGTGTCTTTTCAACAATGGTTATAAAAAGCCCAGTAGGAGTACAAGTGAATTTACTGCTTTAACTACTCCCTCAGCCATAAATGTGTCATGCTGTCTCTTGTGTCCCTTCCATATCATCACATACCAGCACATTGCTTAGTGTCTAGGTAGAAGTGCCAGTTTGCTTTGATCGTGTGTCTGTGCCACCATTTGTTCTGATATCCTCTTAGCAGATAGTACTGAGACTGCTTCCAGATTTGTCCTCATGTAGGGAGACCAGCACTTTGCTAAGGTATAAACCATTGTGCTCATAGCATGTGTAAAGACACAGCCTGAGACATGTTTCTTTTTCTCTTCCCTCCCCCAATATAGAGGATCAAACCTAGGTCCACACATGCTTGGCAAGTGCTCTAGTAATGAGTTACACCTATGCCCCATAGCCTGAGCCTTTTATAAGAAACAGCAACTCAAGATCACTGATGACATCTTCCTCTGCGGTCTTGTTGTCTCCCAGTCTTATTTGCCTCTAGTGTCTGGCTTATGCTTAGCACGCAGGGACCCTCCATTACTGAGTGTAAAATGAAGTCCACAAGACCTACCAACCCCTACGTGTGCATTGCTCCAGGCCCCACCTTGGTGTCCTCCTCATTCCAACAGCTCAGCTTTAACTCCTCCTCAGTGCTTTGGCAATACCTTGAAACACTGTACTCCTATCCTGCAGGTGTACCCTTTGTGCCATTCAATTGAAATTGCCAGCCAAGCTTGAAACTGCTATGGCCTTAGTTCTCTCTTACGTTCCCAGAATTTACTCAGCAGATGTTGTTAGTTCTCCCTTTTCAGCCTATCTGATCAGACTTTTAACTGAGCTCCTACCCAGTGCTGGCTCCAAGTAGGTGTGGAGATCAGAGCTGAGGAGTGGTCCATGTGAGGTCTTGCCCTGGTATTCCAGTGCTCATTATCCTACGCTAGGGCCAGCCACCAGCCTCCTAGAAGGATCAAACATACAGGAGTCCTGTTCAAAAACCACTAGTGTGACCTCTAGCCTCTGTACCTGTCATTTGGGAGATCCAGATTGCACCTTTTCAACTTGATCTGATTCCTAGGGACTTCCCTATGTGGATCCTTTGTTCTCTCCCAGGGGCCTTCAGATTTTTGCGCAGTGACAGAAACCTTTTGTGGAGATAAATCTAAGTCTTCAGTGATATTTTTGGTGCCAAGCAACGGAAACTGCTGTTCATTACCTAAAGCTAAAAAGAAAGCCCATTATGGGAAGCCCTCTGGGGCAAATGACAGGGATCCAAGAGGTTTCTGAAAAGCCTGGACCAGGACTTTTAGCTGACCAGATCCAGGAACCAACTAACTCTGGTACCTCAGCTTTCCCTTAAGGGCTCTGATTTGGTTCCAGCAAACACCAGGCTGGGAGTCTATTCCAGGTTAAAATTCTTAGATAAAATTCCAGCTTGGTGATGTCTAACTCTGGAAAAGTGTACTTGGTCCTAAGGGCTCAGTCCTATGTGGGGGCATGTTCCCTAGAATAGAACTTTGGAAGCCTGGGAACCACCCTGGTCAGTGTCAGCACACCGATGTTCCTAGAGTTTAGCTTTTTTTATTGGTGATTCTTCCTGCTGTTCTTTTCTCCAGCATCATTACCTATTAAAATGCTGCTTGTCTTTCAAGGTTGTACTCCAAAGATCTTCTCCAAGAAACTCTCTCCAGTCCTTTCAGGATTAATGCCACCTAATGTGGCACCTTCCATACATTGCTGGATTTGTTTTGCTAACATTTTGTTAAAGAATTTATGTCTGATACTGGTATAGTTTTTTGTCTGATTTTGCTCTCAGCTTTTGCTTACTTGTATAATGAACTGTAAAATATTCTTTCCTCAGTTTTCTGCAGATAGATTTTAGAGAACTAGTATATTTCTTTTTCAAATGTTCCTTAAATCAACAAAGTTATCAGGCCTTGGAATCTTTCATGAGATCTTTTTGTTTACTTTTGTAATATTAGAGATTGAACACAGGGCCTTACTAAGTGCATACTGTACCACTAAGCTACATTTCTAGCCCTTTTTAAAGTTTGCTTTCAGGGTGGGTCTTACTGAGTTGCTCAGGTTGGCCTAGAACTTTTATCCTCCTGCCTCAGCCTCCTGAGTAGTTAGGATTACAGGTGTGCACCATCATGTCCAACAGAGCACGTGGTTTTCATCATTCAGTTTCTTCAACAGAAAGATGAGTTAATGTTATTTCTTCTTGAGTTGACCTGGTTAATTGAAATATCTTTTAAAGAATTTGTCATTTCATCTAAATTGCTGAATTTCTTGTCATAAGTTTGTTTATAATACTCCTGTATCATCTTTTTTATTTATTTTTTTATTTTTTCAGTACTAGGGATTGAATTCAGGACCTTGCTTTGCCAGGCAAGCACTTATTCTACTGAGCTATCTCCCTGGCCCTCCTATATCATGCTTTTGTTGTCTGTAGGATCTATAGTGATATCTTCCCTCTCATTCATGGTATTAATTTGGGTCATAGATTTTTTTTTCCCCCCTGACTAGTTTGGCTAGAAGGTTTATTGGTATTCTCTATCATTTTATTGGTATTCTCTATCATTTTTCTGTTTTCAGTTTCATTGACTTCTTTATTTCTTACCTTCTGCTACTTATTTCAGATTTGGTTTACTCTTCTTGCATAGTCTATTAAGTTAGAATCTTGGATTATTTATTGACTTTTTAAATTAGTCCATTAATTTTAATTTTAATTTTAAATTAATACAGAATAAAATTTAACTTTTTTGCATATAGTTCTGTGAATTTTAGCACACATGAGGATTTATGTGAACATAACCACAATTAGAATGTGCTGCAGTTCCTTTATCAAAAATATATCCACAAGGGTTTTGTTTGGATTTTTTCCTCTCTGTGCTGAGGCTGGGAACTGTCTAGACAGTGAGCTGGAGCAATCACTGGGCCACCTCCTTAGATCACTCTTTTCCAGGGGTTACTCTTCTGTGCAGCCTGTTGTCATTTCCAGAGTGCTAACCATTGGCTTATGTGTTTGCTCTTATTTGCTAAGTTGCTTGAATCTGGAGGGTATGGTGCATCTTGTCTGGAAATCATGGCATCATTTTTTAAATTTAAAAATTGAGGTATAATACACAATAAGCTCCATATATTAAAGTTAAGTATTTATTTATTTATTTATTTATTTATTTATTTTGTACAGGGTCTCACTACACAGCGCAGACTCACAGTGATCCTCCTGTCTCAGCCTCCACAGTGCTGGGATTATAGGGGTGCACCCTGTTTTGGCAGCTGGCTTGATAGCATGGCATATAGTACAGAGGACTGAACTTAGGTCTTTGGACTTGTCAGGCAGACACTTAGACTGCTGAACTATCTCCTCAGCCCCAAAATGAAGAATTAAATACACTTTGATAAATGGAAGCACTCATGAAACCATTAGCACAATCAAGATAGTGTTCATGTCCATCACCCGAAAAGTTTCTTCGTGTCCATGTTCCTTCTTGTCTTTTTATATCTTCTTCCCTGGACAACACTGATCTGCTCCTTCTTGTCACTTTCTAGGATTTTTTGAATTTTTTGTAAACATAATCATGCAATGTGTATTTTTTTTTTTTTTTTTTTTTTCTCTTTTTGTCTCACTATGTACTGCAAGCTGGCCTTGAGCTCACTTTTGTAACCCAGGCTGGTCTCCAACTCACATTGATCCTCCTGCCTCAGCCTCCCAAGTGCTGGAATTACAGGCATGCACCACCACGCCCAGCAAGATGATTTTTTTTTTTTTTTTTGCCAGACCAGGGTTCGAACTCACAACCCTGCACTTGCCAGGCAGGCACTTGTGCCACAGAGCTATTCCTGATTGTGTTAGGACGCATCCATGTTGTTATGTGTCTCAGCAGTTCATTTCTTATTAGGCAGCATTCTGTTGTGTGAATGTGCCGCAATTTTTTATCTGTCTGTTAATAGGCTTCTAGTTGTTCACAGATTTTAACTATTACAACTAAAACTGCTATGAACATTTGTGTACAAGTCTGCAAGGATGTGCTTCCTTTTCTCTTGGGTGAACACCTAAGAAGAAAATGGCTAACTCATATAGGAGGTATATGTTTGCCTTTCTTTAAAAAAAAAAAAATGCAAAACTGTCTTCCAAAGTGCCTATATAATTTTATATCCTGCCACCAGTATATAAGTATTCCATTTTTTTTTTCAATTCAGCATTAAAGTATGGTGACCTTTTAAATTTTTGACACTTAAACAGGTATCTGGTCATTTGTATTTGCATTTTTCTATTGATCAGTGATGTTAAACATCTTTTCATATACATCATTTACCATACACACATCTTGGTAAAGACTCTTCAAATCTTTTGACATTTTTTTATGAGGCTGGCTATTTTCTTATTGTTGAATTTCAAGAACTCCTTATTTAGTCCTAGTACAAGTTCTTTGTTTTTTAGTGGTGGGGATTTTTAAGATAGGATCTTGTTATGTACTCTAGGCTTGCCCTAAACTAACTATGTCGCTCATGGCTAGCCTTGAACTTGGGACCTTCCTGCCTCAATCTGCTAAATACTGGGATTATATTGTGGCCTACCACCCTCAGCTAGGTACAAGTTCTGTATCAGATGTGGTTTACAAAGATATTTTCCATTCTGTACCATATTTTTTTCATTTTCTAGTAGCTTTTTAAGAGCAGACATTTTTAATTTTCATGAAGTTCCCATACTATTTTTAAAACCTCTTTTTCTCTGCCTTCTACACTGCCAGGTCTTGGACAGCAGAGGCCATGGCTTTCCTGATGGCCTCCACAGTGTCCAGCCTAGCACCTGGCACTCAGTCAGTGCCTCATCCGAGTTTATCGATTGATTGCCTCTTAGCTATGTGGTAGGTCCTCAAGGCCACTCCCTTCTGGCAGCTTCTGCTCAGTGCCTCAGCAGGGAAGACACCAGCAGTGATGGGGAGATGCAGGTTCCACAGGACATTGGCATACTCCATCTTCTAGGTAGCTGGATTCTCCATGGCCTTCCTACTAGAGTGGAGAAGTCTAGCTAGCACATGGGTACTGCAATGCCACAGCAATAGGGCTAGAGACCACCCTCACAACTTCCTGCATGGGAAGACCATTGCTCTTTCTGGGACCATTCTTCTTAGAAGACTGGAACTCATATTTGAAGGAAATAAATTCCTTTTTCCACTTCCTGTGGTACTATTCATTTATTATTTCCTTCTCTGTGGCAACAAATATTTTTGAGATCCGTATTAGACTCCAGGCACTGTGATTGCAGTTGGCATGCAGTGGTGCCTATATTCTGTTAGAAGAGAACAACTATAAGCTCTTAGCTAGTGGGGGAGATAATTCCATGTGAGAGAAAGTACAGCTAGCTATGTAAGCAAACCCCGAGGATGTGATGGGGCTAGCTGAAAGCAGGGCACTGTGCCCCCCAAGTGACTATCAGAGGCAGTACCAAGACAAGTTCAATGTGCTCTGTAAAAAAAAAAAATGAGACCAATGTGACCTGAGTGGAAGCAGGGAGGTGAGAATGGAGGCAGAAACAGCAGCACCAGAGTGGAAACTCATTGTGATGAGACCAGGCAGAGCCCAGTTGGGGCACAGACTGTGTCATGGCACAGCTTTTGTGTGCTTGTCTTCTCTTGAATGTGACCATCTTTTTTGTCAGGAATCTCCTTTGCTTCCAAAAGGCTGTGTCAAATAGTTGATGAAGAGTTTATTCATGTAGTCATTGGACAAACACATGTGGAGCACAGAGCCCCATTGTGTGCGGGCAATTTGCTCAGTGTGGGAGCTACAGACACCAGGCAGATCAAGGACCTGGCTTGGTAGCAGCATCTGGTAGGAGAGCCCTACAAGGAGATTCTCCCCCAAATCCCCCACAGTTGAGCCCCCTGGGCTCAGGAGCTGGGACAAGCAGCTAGAAAGTTGAAAGGAAAACTGGCAGAGTGGGTAGAGTAAGGGGGAATACAGCTCCCAAGACACATCAGTCTGGTGATTGTCTGTTCTAGAGAGTGAGTGCACAGCAGTGTCCTCAGAGAGAGGAGGGCTAGAACCAAGCATAGAGGATGGCACAGATAGCAACTATGAACTGTGTTTCTACAAGGTGTGTCGGGCTACTGAGGACAGTTGGGTCAGGAAGTATCCCTTAGAAAGGGCTCCTGGATGGGGAGACAGAGGAAAGAGGAGGTGAAATTGAAAAGTCTTTTCATCTGTTTGCAGTATTTGCTATGTACATGGCATTTCTGTAGACAGTGGAACAAGTCTAATTAAGTTCATTCAATGAACAAGGAAAGGAATTGTGAGAGATGGGAGAAGGAAGTAAATAGAGTAGGGTGAGGGGGAGTGACTGGTGGTTGTAGTGCAGAGTTGCTAGCCAGGGTGATTGGGAAGGCTTCTCTGAAGAAGGAGGAGCCGAACCAAGGCCTAAAAAGTAAAAAAGCATAAGGAGCCCCCATCCCTGCAAAGACTGGGGACACAGTACTGCAGGCAAAGGGAATAGCATGTGAAAGTCTTCGAGGTGGGAAACTACTTCATGTCTGAGAAGCAGAACACAGGCTAAGGTGAGTCTGGCCATGTGCACAGGCACCAGATCATAAAAGGCCTTGAAGCTATGAGAGACAGTTGAAATTTTTTTCCTAGCCTAGTAGAAAACCTCTTCAGGACTTTTAAGGACAGTGGCATGATCAGATAGAAGTTTTTAACTGAGTCTCTGACTCCTGGATGGAAAGCAGAGTATCAGGAGTGGGGGAGTGACTTGTGGGAGAGAAGCTGAGAGACTTGTTTGGAAACTGTTTCAGTAGTCCAAGCAAGAGATCATGTGGATTAGATTAGGGTGTTGGCTGCAGAGATGCAGGAAACTGGAAGAATGTGTGCAATAGTTTAGACCTTGAGCCAGTATGTGCTGAGGGATCAGATGTGGGGATTGAGTAAAGGGATGAGTCAATGACAACTCTTGCCCTTTGGTCCTAACAGCCGAGTGGTATCATTTGCTAAGGTAGGAAGATAAGAGGCGCAGGGCTGTAGGACAGGAGTTATACCTGATCTGAGTGAGGGAAGCACCAACAGTAGAGTCTAGGTGATGCCCAATGTCCCAACTGCTGTCATGTGACAGCTAGTGTCCAGAACTAACGAGCATGGGCCATAGAGTAGGTTTGGAAAAGAACTTGCATAGTTTGAGTTTGGTATTCTCAGGGGAGCTGCCTAGTGGAGTAGCTGCCACAAGTTTATACTCTACCCCTGCCTGTGGACACAGGGTCTGCATTTGGTAATGGTGGTGGTGGTGGTTGGCTGGTTTACTGACTAAGCACCAAGAAGGTAGCTATATTAGACTTCTAGCTCCTCTTTTCCGTATCCTGTGCAGTCCCCTGAAAGAGATAGTTACTTTCAAATGGATTTTTTTTTCTCATAAGACCATTTTAACTTAAAAGCATTGTTAATAAAAACCAAATGTGAGTTCAGGCCTTCCAGTAAATCATAATAGATTAGATGCTGCACCAAAATGAATATCTCACAGTGGAAGGGTTGACTGGTTAGAGGAAGGCAGTTGTTGTGAATCAGTCAAGCCACATAATGAATTTTGGTTCATATCTGTAATAGAAAATGCAGCATTTATTTTTTTCAAATCCACAGAGCCCTAATCATGAGTGAGCATGGGGTGGAGGATGCTTATAGTTTAGCTTTTGAATTCTTAAAGGTTCTCTAGTCCTCCCACCACCCTCTTGGCATTTCATTTCTCATTTCCCATTGTTTACCCAGGAGGAATATTGGGCTTCTTGTTTCGTTTTGCTTTGGAGTTACTGGAACATGAATGAAAGGTATGGGAGAGGTTGAAAGGTAATAGGATAAAGAGAGGCTTTCGCCGTACTGAAAGTTGGCAAAACATCATGCTGGATCTCAGCTGACACATAATCAGAACTGGAAGTCCATTGGCAATTGGCCCAACATCTGGTTGGCCTTCAGAATGGTTGGCTTGTCTGTCATCTTCCAGAACTGGCAATCAAGCTTGTGTGACTGCAGCCAAGAAGGCCGTGCATAGTCAAAAGAAATAGAAAAATGTTTGAACATTATTTATCTGGTATTATTGTATTCTTTTTTTCAGGTTTTCTGAATGGTTCCTTATATGTAGCTTTGTTATAAGTCTTTTCCACCTCTAACCTGACTGGAAGTTGCTGTTATGTGGAAGAATCCAGAAATTCAGATTGTGGAGAAGAGGCTTAGCGACTAGGCACTGACAGTAGGACTGTACCTTCCCTGTCTATTGTAGTTTCTTTGAATTAGTTAGGAGTCCCCCTACCCAAGCCCTGTGGAGAGGGGACACCTGTGCTGAATCTGATCTGAGGCCACTGGCAGGAAGGACTAAGGAAGCATGTGGCCTGCTGGAAGTCAGCATAGGCTCATGTGTTTTAGCTTTCTGTGGAAGTGTCTGTCGTCAGGCACTTGAGGGTTGAGCTCCAAAGATAATATATTATCTAGTGTTTATTTCAGTTGATGAGTAGTGACCAGAAACAAAATTCTATTGGATTTGTCACAAAACCTACCTATGATGGGAAACCACAGCATGTGTACCTGTGTGTATGGCCTCACACATGTGTCATGTTACCTGTCACATACATGTCCTCCTCATGCTGTGAAGTTTGCCTTACTCATTCAGGACTGTTGGTACCGTTTTGTTTCAGGAAAACAGTTTAAAAACCCAAATCAAATATTTTCCCACAAATGAAATGCCTTTCTAAGAATAGTGATGATGATGTAATGCTTGTTTTAAGAAATAGAAATGAGGAGCTGGGGAGATGGCTCCGAGGCACAAGTGCCTGCTGGGCAAGTGCAAGGTCGTGGGTTTGAACCCCAGTCCCACCAAAATATAAAAATAAAAATAAAAAAATAAAATAAAAAAAGAAATAGAAATGAGAGAGTTTTGTTCACTTGCGTGGCTTACACTTAATAAGGACCAACTGTTGACGATTTTCTGCCATGTTGATAATAGATGTGCTCTTCGTTACCACTGTCCTATTGTAGCTCTTATGTGATTATATGTTCCCCTACTTTAAAAATCTGCCTGGGGGTTGGGGAGATAGTTCAGCAGTCTAAGTGCCTGCCTGGCAAGCACAAGGACCTGGGTTCGATCCCTGGTAGTGCATGGTATGCCGGCCCTGAAACTGGATGTGGAGGTGCATGTCTGTCATCCCAGCACTGGGGAGGCTGAGACAGGAGGATTACTATGAGTCCAAGCTGCATAATGAGATGCTGTACCAGATTAGTCAATCAATCAATCAATCCATCAGTCAGTCAATCTGCTCTTCTGTCCCCCTTCTTTATAGTGAGCTACATTTTTAGGTCAAAATTAGTTAACTCTTTTAAAAATTAATTCGACAAACATTTGTGGGTCTCATGCCAATAATAATGCTTGATACCATGATACACATAGGTTGGGCAAGTACAGAGAAAAAATTAACAAGCAAGAATTATGCAGTACAGAGAGGGTGTTGCTAGCAGAGAAGATGGGAAAGGATAGGAAGTGGGAGAGTTTTGTTCACTTACCTGGCTTACACTTAATAAGGACCAACTGTGATGATTTTGTTGTATTTCCTTTCAACCTCTACCATGTTGATAATAGATGTGCTGCCTGCATAACGTCAGGTAAATGTTTTGTCTTCTTTGAACCTCAGTTTTCTTATCTATAGAGACCATATTACCTACTTTATAAGAGGTCTCAAGGATTAAGCTCAGCATTACACAAATATATACCAGTCCCTCAGTGCTTGTTTTATGTAAGAAAGCCCCCTACTTTTCCTCTTACCTCTCCCTCCTTTCCTTTGTCTCACCTTCTTTCTCTTTTTTCAGTGCTATGGATTGAACTCAGGGTCTTCACACAGAACTATATCCCCAGCTCCCCTGACCCTTTTTTTTAAATTTAGAGTGAGGGTCTCTCTAAGTCTCTCAGATTGGGCTTGAACTTAGAATCTTCTTGCCTCAGATTCCCAGAATGCTAGGATTGTAGTCATGCACCACTATTCTGAGCTATAGAGAGGGTGTGTGTGTGGCTTGATTTTGTTTGTTGGAGTTTTCTTGGTGCTGGAGATGAAGCACAGGGCCTTATACATGCTGGGCAAGTGCTCCACCTCTGAACTATAGTCAACCCCTAACCTCCCTGCCAATCTTGTCTTGGTAGCAGAATCCCCTTCCCTCCTTCCCTCCCTCCCTCAGGTACCCCATCTGCACCCAGAGAGACCTAGTTTTTTGTTGTTGTTGTTGTGTGTTTTCATGAATACTTTGATAAATGAAGAAATTCACTTGAGACATATATAATGCTGAAGGGTCCTGGCTGTGTTTGAAGGTGGCTGGACTAGAAGGTTGTCTGGAGCTTTTCACTTGCTAGGCACTTTGAAAACTGGAGGCAAGGGCAAAATAACTGAGAGTAAGGAGATTTTAGAGGCTGTGCAGGGAGAAAATGAGGCAACTAACCTGGAAGAAACTTCATGAAAGAATAGAAACATTGAGAGGGATTTTTTGGTGTTGTGTATTTTGTATGTAATGCACCTTGCCTTGGTGTCCTTGCGGCTGGTGGTAAGATCTCTTCTGGGAATGCAGTAGAGTGCTGGGGTTGTTTTAGGGAAAGGCTTTGTGGGAAGGTCTGGAGGCAGTGAGGGGAACAGTCAGCCAGCACACAGCCCTGGGCCTCAGTATTAGATGGCACTCCATCAGTCTTCCTCCAGGAGTCTGGGTACACAAGCTTTGCCTGCCCCTTTTTGCCACATCTAGCTCCTTATTTTGCCCTGGCCTCTTGTTGAGCCACACCGAACCTCTGCTTCAGTCCTTGAAGCCCTCCCTGGGCCTGGCAAGGCCTGACCCGCCTTGTCCAGCTCATGGCACACTCCTGGTCATCCTTCAGACTCCACCTGAGCCAACTGTGTCCCGAGAATGTCCCCAGACAGCTCAGCAGACCTTTAATGGCTTGAGTTCAGCTTTTCTTAGTTTTTGTTTTTTTTTTTTTCTGTTCTCTCTTTGCTTTCGTAACACAGAGAATACAGAAATACATTAATATACACTCTAAATGTTCCTATCTGTGCACAACAGTAAGCAACAACATTTATTGAAATGTGGCTATGTATGTGCTTTTCCTCACATGATACTAACAGCTATGCTGGGATGGGTAGTTAACAGTTATTACCATTTCACAGGTGAGGAGACTGAGGCTCAAAGGAGTTAAGTATCAAGACAAAGCCCCACATTGGGAGTCATCTAAAGCGGTTTGCACTATACTTCTGACTTCCTTTGTGACACTACGGAAGTGCATAACCTCTGTATGTCATAGTTTTCTCACTAAAGGAAGATGCTAGATTCAGACTTTGAACTAGAACTGAAGTTTTTAATATCCTCTGACCCTCCCTTCACTACATTCAGATTGACAAAGCCACACTTGTGGGGAGGATGAGAGAATCCTACTAAGATGGCCCTCCATATGACTGAGCTTTTTGCTTGGAGCTGGAAGGGGTTCAATAAAGCAAGATATATTGTTATGACATATGTCAGCGTGCATGTAGGAGGTACTTAGGACCTGAACAGTGAGCTCTCCACTGCCCTCCTTGCCATTCTGTCAAGGTTCTAAATGAAGTGTTATCTGGTACTCAGGGCCGTATTTCAAGAGTTCCGAGAAGTGCTACCATCCCCCCTTTTGTGAAATAACAGGAAAAGATGTGCTTTAGGCACAAACAATTCGCTGGGGTCTCTAAGTTTGGATCAAGTGAAATGTTTATTTCAACTAATGAATTTCTCAAGACCCATATTGTATAGGAGGGCAGGAGTTGGAATACACTTGTCCCTAGCTTGGATTGTTCTGGTAGCCCTGATAAGTCCTTCTACTACACTTGCTGCTAACCTCTCCCCTATGAAAAATAGGGACATGGTTCACAGATGTAGACTTGCCTCTTCCATCCTTAATTCCCCACTCACTTCCCACAGCCCCATCTCATCTTTTGTCTTTTAAATATTTTTAGTTTTCACAGGAAAAACTTGAATTTTCAATGGTGGAAAAATGATTCCTTGGTTTCATGTTGTATGCTTTCCTGGTTTCATTATGTATGCACCTGTCTGTAGTTGAGTTGTAGCTTAGCACCTTTCTGCTCATGCCAACCGTAGTGGGGGCAGGGTGGTGACTACCGTACCCAGGTGGGGATCTAGAGTGTGTTTTTGGCTGGTTGGTTGTTTTGAGACAAGGCCTCCCTATGCATTTCATGCTAGCCTTGAACTCCTAAGCTAGGCTCCAACCCTCCTGCCTCAGCCTCCTTGGTGCTGGAATTACAGGCATACATCACCATACCTGTCCCCTTTGAGTGTCTTGACGGTGCAACTTCAATTCTGATGTTACGAGTTTGAGGGCCTGAGTGAGGTCTTGTATGTCTGCCCTGTGTCTCAAGGCCTTTCTTTTTCCAAGTGTGAATGTGTCTAACAAAGATGTAGCCTCTGGCCATGCAGAGCTGGTACTATTTCCTCTAATGTCTAGGGCTATAATGGTGAACTTTCTAGAAACTGAACACCAAGCTGTAATCCAAAACTCACTTATTTATCACAAAGTGCTAACACTGCAATTAAACCTAAAAACTGAAGTTTTAGTTTAGAAAATATTCATTAATATCTTTTGCCTTAAAAGAAAACCATAATGGCACATGTGTCATAGGTTCTCCACCACTGGTTACCATTTGATGCTAGGCTGCCCTCAACAGTAAGTGCCTGCCAGTCTCTTTTTAACCAAGATAGAGCATCCCTAGGGCCACAAAGTATAGACTCATCACTAGCTAGAGTATAAAAATCATTGTTCAAATTTTTTTTATGATTACCATCAATTATTGCACCAGGGCTGATTTCCCATTTACAGATTTTTTTTTTTTAATTTTATTTATTTTTTTCTTGTTTCAGAACCTTTGTTTATTCACTCATTTTTATGGCCGGCTCAGCCCGCCCCAAGGGCAGGGCTGGTGCAGCATGTGGTGCCGGGGATCGAACCGTGGTCCCTGAAGCTGCCCAAGCTTTCCAAAGCAGGCGCTTTAGACCACAGAGCCATCCCACCGGGCCCCCGATTTCCCATTTATAAGTAGTAATACAAAGTGAATATTTTAATGCATTTATAGGCATTCAGGATACAGAAAACTTGGATATACCTTATAGTACAGGCAGCAGCCAGAGCTAAAAAAATCACAAAGACAGACTGTGGGTTGCTGAGGAAGTCTTGCTCTACAGGCCTTTCAAGAGGGGGGCCAGGTATCCCAGTGAGGCACTGGTGCTCACCTCTTCTGCATTTTCATTCCAGGCATAGATCCTGAAAAACTAGAGCGTATCCAGCTGCCAGTGCCAAATGTGGCTGAGAAGACCACCTACAACCATCTGCTGGCTGAAAGACTCATTAGGATCATGAACAATGCTGCCCAACCAGGTGCCAGCCTAGGGGTCTTGTCTGTCACAGGGTGGTGACATCAGAGACTGGGTCCCTAAATGGTACCACCACCTCAGGATTCTGGACTTGGCCCCTCTAAGAATCCAAGGAAATCTCACTTATTCTCCCCTTGTTCTGGGTCACCAGTACTACAACTGTGCCACACCCAGCCCTTTCTGTCCAGGTTTTGCAGTATCTGCAGCCCTTCTCTCTGGGTGAGCCAGTGGGAATAGGGAATAGTGGAAATGGCATAACTCTCCCTTTAGGCAGCAGCAGGAGTCCTTGAGGGGAACAGTGTCATACAAGGCAGTCTGACTAACTGGGCCAGAAAAGGGGATTGGCGCAGGGACAGGTAGAGTGAGACTGCTCCAGAGGCACACTGACCCGACAAGGCCCAGCAGTGGTCAGATGCTGTTAGTCGTGGGGCCAGAAGGTCATTGAGTTAAGGCCAGTCAGCATTTTCCAGGGAGGTTCCTGGGGTTTGTGTGCTTAAGGTTATTTTGTATACATGTAGCTTTTTACTTTTAAGCATGGATTCTTTCTTCTCCTTCCTTGTGACTTTTGGGACATTAACAAAGGGCAAGCAGGGAGTTGTGTGGGATTTTCCTTAGGGGCTCATCCTCATCCCTGATGTATCCATCCATGCTGAGAGGTGAAGTCTGGAGACTCTCACTTCTCTGGCACTTTTCTTGCCAATACCTAGAAATAAGCTTAAAGACTCATGAGGAGGTTTGCATAAGAGCAGTTGTTATTTGAGCAGTTGCAGATGCTTCTATAAGAGGTAGCAGATGTAGGTTTGGCATGCAGAAACCTGAAGTCTGTCACTACCCCCACTGTAAGGCTCTAGGCAAGTTATTTTACTTTCTTCGGTATCAATTTTTAGAGGCACTCACTGTGATGAGTGTGTATAGAGGTTTCTTGAGAAAAAAAAAAAAAAAAGTGTACATAAATCACCTGGTACTATGCCTGGCTCAGAGCAGGTTACCATGGCAAGCCGTGTTAGTCAGACCTTGGTTACAGTTAATAGAGACCCACTTTAGACTACTGTAAATAGTCCAAGTAGAAACGAAGCTATGTTGGCTATCAGGGTCTGGCCTGAGGGATAGGTAGAGCTAGAGGCTCAAATGTTTTCAAGAGTGTGTTTGGATTCTGCTACCTTCTGAGTTGGCAAGGTAAACTTCTAGCAGCTCCAGCTGTGCTCTCTCCTGAAGCGTTGCACTTGCTCTGTGGCAGACACTTTGGAAGGGAGATCCCAAAGCTCTATTTATAGAATACTTTATGGAGATTGAGAACACTGGCCAGGTGAGAGATGGCTATAGCAGATTACAGTACATGTGCCCCATGAGGCCTGCCAGTTTCTGTTCTCTCTGTAGCAATGTGAAGACAGATTCTTGCCCAGAAATTCCTAGTTCCAGCCAGCCATAGACTTAAACCTCACTGGCCCTGGCTGACTCTTCACCTGTCCTCACCCGATCACTGCTACCCTGGGAATGTAACACCCTGCACAACTTGGGTGAGGTGCCTTCCCTAGAAGGGAAACCAGTGGCCTAGGGTGGTGCTGGGTGTTCTTCAGAGGAAAGAGTGGTATCATTCCTGGATATGGGGAAAGAGTGCTAGACAAACAGCAATGGCACACAGGGAGCTGCTTCCCAGGCCTTTGCAACACTTAGCCTTTCTTTCACCTCTCCACTCCCTGATAAAGGGACTTCAGAGACCTATTTGGTATGCCGTGTGACATAGTATCTGACATTATCAGCTAGGAGAAGAGATTATTTGGGTCTCAGTCCATAGTTGGCTGACCCTGCTATGTTCCACAGATGGGAAGATCCGCCTGGCCACTCTGGAGTTGAGCTGCCTGCTCCTGAAGCAGCAAGTCCTGACCAGCTCTGGCTGTATCATAAAGGATGTGCACCTGGCCTGCCTGGAGGTGAGGCCTCCCCTCTCGCCATTCCTATGGGCCCAGGACAGTGGAAGAGCTTAGGAAGGAGGCCAGATAGGAGCCTGCTCCAGAAAGAAGCTCCTTCCCGCGGAGACTCACTTCAAGGGTCAATCTACTTGCTCTTTACATTTTAGTAGCTTGTCACAATTATTTGGTTCTGTATTTGCTTCCAGGATTTAAAAATTGTTCCTTTTTTATTATGAATTATAATTAAAATAATTTAAAAATTATTTTTATTATTTATTACACATACATATATAAACATACACATTATTTATAATGTCTACACTAAAATATAAACTTACTAAGTTTTGATAGTTTGTATTGTCCCCCTGCTCTTTTGTATTTTTAAAGAAAATTTAGGAAGGAGATAAAATGTAACAAGTATAGTGGATGCTGGGCCAGGGAAATAGCTCAGTAGAATAAGTGCTTGCCTTGCAAGAGCAGGGTCCTGTGTTCTAACCCCAGTAACTAAAACAAAACAAAACAAAACAAAAAACAAGTATAGTGAATGCTTAGGTGTGGCTATGCAAGTACACTCTCACATATATGCATACACACACTTACAACTCTGGGGCCAATGAGATACTCAGTGATCTAAAGCACCTGCTTAGGCAAGTGCAGGGACCATGCTTCAATCCCCAGCACCATATGCCATACCACCTCTGCCCCACTGGGTGAGCTGAGCTGGCCACAAAAAACCAAAACTCAATATTTGTAAAAGGGGAATCATAATGGCCATAACTTACTGACTCACACATACACACTTAATTGTATATTAACAGGCTTCCTATGTTATCCCGTTGAATTACCTGCCCTCTGTCAATTTGTATTTTGAGTTCTGCATCTCACCCTTCCACCCTCTCTAAGAATCATTTTATATATTAAGGGTATTAGTCCAATGTCTGTTTTATGTGCACTGTTTGCAGAACTGGTAATGAACCTGACCTGCTTGCCTAGTAAGACCATGCTCTTTCTTTTAACAGGGTGCAAGAGAAGAGAGTGTCCACCTGGTGCGGCATTTCTATAAGGTGACTGGCAGTGTGGGTGTCTTGTAGGAAGAGGGTAATAGGTTAAATGCCTTCAGTAGTCTTTATACCTGTGATCACTAAATGAAAATTCTTGATTTCATAGTCTCAGAGCAGTGACCTCTGAGGCCCCTCTCCAGTACTAAGGACTGAACCTGGGGCATTTGTGCCCATTTGTTTTGTTTTATTTTATTTTATTTTGAGACAGGGTCACACTGAGTTGCTCAAGCTGGATTTGAATTTGTGATGCTCTTCTCTCCTAGCATTTTAGGGTTATAGGTGTATGTCACCATACTCAACTAATGATGCTTGAACTTTTCATACTATCTTATTGGTCAAATTTTTGAGAATTCCTAGTTTATGACAGTTTATCAATTACTATTGAGTATTTATGAATTTATATGTGAACCATAAGTCATATACATATAAATAATACCTGATGAACTTACATTCATAAGTTATGTATGCTAATACATATAAAATTATTTATGACTGATGTATGATTCATATATATATATATATATATATATATATATATATATATATATTAGTTATATACATATCTACTAAGAAACCTCTAAACTTTTATATTAGGTTTTGGGAGATTTTATAAAGTACTACCATGACTTTAAAATATCTGTGCGTGTCTATGTGTATGTGTGTGGGCTTTTTAGGATTTGTTTGTTGTTTGGTGTAGTTCTAAGAATCAAATTTAGGGCCTGGCACATGCTGGGCAAGCATTCAACCACTGAGGCACACTGTCATCCCAGTTCTTTTCAGGTCTTAAGGCATGTGTCTGTTAGGGCTGCTGTGTATAAATATATACATATCATCAACTGGGTGGCTGACAAGCAATGGAGATTTATTTCTCATAATTCTGGACACTGGGGAGAGGGCCTGCCTTCTTGTGTCTTTATACTGTGTCCTCACATGGTGGAAGGGGCAGGTAGGCTCTGGGGCCTCTTTTGTAAGGTCATCCTCACTGTCTAGTCACCTCTAAAAGGTCCTACATCCTAACTCCATCCCCTAGAACTAGGATTTTAACATACAAATTTTGGGGAGATGTAAACATTCAGACCTTACCCTTAGGCAAGGCTTATCATTGTCAAGCCATGCTGAATTAATACATTTGTCAGACAGTCTTCGTAATTTTCTGAATTTTGGTCTCCACATCAGAGCTCCTCAGATCTTACTAGCAATGGTTCCCTCTTGAAGAGCTAATGCAGGTCCTCCTAGACAGGGGAAAGTGTCATTGCTGCCATTTTCTGTTGTTCATCTGTGCTTTTATTATTTGCATTCTTTTTAAAATTACATGGAAAGTTTTAAGCTGTAATCCGTTATTGTCAATGTTTGTTAAGATAAAGCCAGGTACTATAATCTGGAAATTACTTCAACAGGTTCCGTGAACCCCATCCAGCTATAGCGATGGACATGCCTAGACAAGGGTGGCTCCCTGTGGGCCTCTCATGCACTGAGGAAGACATCCTAGTTTGGCCTTTAAGTGAGGACATGCCCCTGCTAGCAAGCACAGAACAAAGTGGAAACCCTATAGTTGAATTAGTTGTCTTTGATTCTCTTTGCAGGGTTTCTGTGCTGTTTTATTCTCCCTTCCTCAAAGCTTTTAGGTTGCAAAAACAGAAAGACATAGAGGGAGGCATTTTTTCTGAAAGTGATTTTCTTCTCCTCTATTAATAAAAAGAGAGGTATATTTGAATTTTTATTCTTTTCTCCCATCCAGATTTCTCTTTTGCTTTTATCTTGGTGTTATAGGCAGCTAAATTAGATAGAAATTAATAGCAGTCAGACAGGGACAGGCCCTCAAGACAGGCCGTGCAAAAAGACAAGAGCATACAAAAACTGGCTGGTGTACATCTGTTGAAGGTCAGCTTCAAGATAAAGATGCAGTGAACAGGCCTTCAAGCCTCCCTGAGGATTAAACGATACCGTGAGTGTGTGTCGTGATTGGCATCACCTAGTCCCATCAAGTTCAGGTAGACATAAGTCATTGGGTTAGGTGATCAGAGCATCTGGACCCATCTCTTCCCCAAAATGACTTTATTCTTTCCAGGTACCCTTGCTACTTGACTCGCTTCCCAATTGGATCAAAATTAGCTAAACAATTATGCTAGTAATTCTGTAGGTTGATTGTAGTTTGACCCACATTGTAAGTGCATTAGCTTTGCTGTATTAATTGCCCCCTGGAAAAGGGCTTCAGTGGCAATCCATTTGGGGGACCCTCTCCTGTCTGTCAGGAGCTATCTTTCTCAGTCTTTCCTGTGCTTGACCTCTTTTGTCCTTTGGAATTCATTGTTTGCTTTCATGGAACACAAACTCAGCATATCTGACATCTCACAGGTTGGGAATTTATATTTCTCCTATATCAATCAATATAACATCTACAGATGTTCTCTAGGGCTGTCAGTTCTATTGGTGCTCCTTATACCATGCAGAACTTTCAAGTTCATATGTAGTTCTAACAAGTGGAAAAATATAAGAGATCTCTGATCTGCACCTTTTCCCACCGTGACTGTGTGTGTGTATCCCATGACTTAAGAGACAGGATAGTTCTAACAGTTGTTGTCTAGCAGAGCTGCCTGTGATAGTGGCACGAACAGCTCTCTGGCCCTGACTGAGCAGCAGGCTCTACACCCTGTATTTTATGTACATTAATTCACCTCACCATTATAAGGGACAACCCAACAACATGAGCCAATTCCTTCTTGTTATTTTCTCTCTCCCTTTCTCTCTCTCTGTCTCTGTCTCTGTCTCTGTCTGTCTCTGTCCTTCTGTCTCTATTTTTTTTGGGGGGGGGGGTTTGGTTTTTTTGGTTTTTTTGTACCAGGGATTGAACTCAGGACCTTGCACTTGCCAGAAAGGAGCTTATTTTACTGAGCCATCTCTCAGCCCCTATTTTTTTGTTGTTTTTGTCCATCCTTGCAGTGAAACAGAGAGACTCTGAAGTAGGCTGGGAGATGGTCCCAGGTCTATCTGTCATAGACCTAAGTTTTTCCCCTGGCCCTATATGGAAGGGGACCTCCTGGGCAGAGCCTCAGCCTAAAGACCTACAAGACCCCAAGTGTTTGTCTCAAAAGCAAATGGGGAAAAAAAGGAAATGGAAAGAAGCATATAATTTATGCATTCTTAATTATACTCTTCTTCCCAGAAATGTACAGCTTCACATTTCTGAACATGGTGACTTAGCTAGGATTTGTTATACTCCTATCATTATCACAAGTACTTAAGTACTTTTTTTGTATGGAGCCTTAAAACTGAGACTTCTAAATTTTTAATTTGAGACAAGGTCTTGGTATTTCTGGGTCATCAAATTTCCTAGGCTAGGCTTGAATTTTTCATCCTCCTGCCTCAGCCTCCCAGAGTGCTGAAATTATAGACATGCTTTCTAATTAACTGCTTTGAGACAAGAGCTCTAACTCAACGTTATTTTTTTAGAAGAAAAAGGTTTTGAATGGTGCAATTTGAGATTTAGTCTTTCATTTGATTGTGTGTGTGTACATGTTCACGTGTGTATTTTACATCCTGATGATTTATAAGAGCCCACTGACAAAAAACAGATGGCCTGTAAAGATGAGAGCTAGAGTTTATAATTCTGTGTTTATGGGGAATAATATAAATCTTTTCCTCTATTCCTTTATTTTTAGGGGGAAGAAATCTTTTTGGACATGTTTGAAGATGAGTACAGGAGCATGACAGTAAGTAAGGGCCTGGGATACACCTAAACTAACACACCTGGGCACCTGCCAGACCCACATGGCCTCTGTCTCTCCCAGGCCTCCTGATCAGTGGCAAAGAGCCTTCAAATCGCATCACCAGTAAAATTCCAGGTTACTTCACTCTCCCTGCACTGTGTCTGTAAGATGGGTCAGAAAGGTTCCCTGTGGCTTGAATGGTGCTGGCAAGGGTGTCTTTTAGCTAAGGACTTGCTCCAAGCCAGGAATGTAAAGCACATTGTATATATTAAGTTGTTTAATCTTCATACCAACTGTAGTCTGTCATTGCCTCCTTTTTCCTGATGAGGAAACTAGAAATGAGAGGTCAAGTAATGTCCCCAAATCTGTTCCAGCTTTTAGGGGCAGACCAGGCTTCCAGAGCAAAGCATCTCACTTCCCAGCCCTCTGTCTCACTCCCTGCATGTGCCGCCTCCCTCCTTGCTGCTCTAGCAGAAGGTGCCAGTGCTGTACCAGCACCATCCTCCTCCCCCAGCAGGCAGTAGGCCCAGGAGATAGGACTTTCTGGCTTGTTCCTAATCAATCTGCATCTCCTGTGTCTAACCCCAAATGGGCACTCAGCAAATAGATAATAAATGGTCCTTGCATGGACATTACTCACTAAAGTGTCAAGTAATTTGGGACATTTATAATGAACCTAAACATTTAAAGTGCCAAAAAGAAAAAGACAACTCAGCTGAGTGGCTACCTGGCTTACTTAGCCTGCCCACGGGAGTCTGGACTCCAGACCCTTTACCATAGTCCTTTCACTGTGCACCTGAAGCCTGTGTGGAGACTTTAGCAGGCTCCACAGACTGCAGTAGCCAGACATCCTTGTGGTATGTACGCTGCTGTAACTGTACCTCACTACCTTTGATGTGCTCAGCCCCCTAAAGTTCTCTAGCCCTTTAGAAGGCAGCTCACACTTCTACTCTTCAGACTATCAGAGTGCAGTGGATTAGGGGTTATTTGCCATTTTATTCTCCCATCTCCCTTATGCAGTGTAATCCTCCCCAGCTTGATTTTCTCTTTGGAAATGTAGCATTCACATGTCGTTTGTTTTGTGGAGAAGCTCAGACTCCTAAGCCCCACTACTCTTGCTTTAGTTTGCTTACTAATTGTATGACCTTTGATAGGTTGCTTAAATTCTGAGCCTTAATTTTTTTTTCACCCATACATTGAGCCCCACACCACTTTGCTGCCCAGGGTAGATGTGAAATACTCAGCAAAATGACTTGCACAAAGTCCATGTGCAAAAAATACATATTTATTTCTTTTCCCTCCTACCTTAAAAAAAATTCTGTGGTTTTGTTTGTTTTAATCAAATGTTTATGGTATGTCCTGTCTAGTGCCTAATGTTCTAGAGAAATACAATGATGACACACCCCAGGCCTAGCAACTGAAGGCAGTCCTCAGCTCAGTCCCTAGGAAATCAGCCTCTGAGCAAAATGAGATGGAGACAGGTCCTAAAGTGCTACTAGAGATGTTTTTCTAAAGGCAAACCTTGGCTTCTAATGCTTCCGTCACTTCCCTTAGTGCCTCCAGTATGATGCTAAAACTATATGGACTCAGCATCCATCTCCCCCATGGAAAGCTGCCAGGGGATCCCTGGGAAGGCTATGACAAATGGGAGAGTAAAGCAGAGGGGACTGTGCACCAAAGGGAAAAGCTGATGGGGTGCTGCTGAAAGGTCAGTGCCAACAGGGGGTTGAAGCAGAAAAGGGGCTGTGCCACCCCTGCTGAGGAACAGGGACTGAGGAAGCAGACCTCAAGCCTTTGGCAGGCAGGAAATACTAAGTGTAAGTGTCCACAAGGAAAAGGTAGGCAGTCTGTACTAATTGGCTGTGTGGCACTCTGGCTCCATAAGGACAAAACCTGCAACTCAGGAAGCAAAAAAGGATTATCGCTCCCAGTTTTTGCAGGCCTGAAGCTTGGTCCCATTCTAAGCCCAGGCTGACGACACTACCTGATTCTATCTAGGTGAAGGTGGGAGCCTGAGTTCCCTGCCCTTATGCCCTCTTCCACCTCAAGGAAAAGACCTTTGGTGAGGCTTCCTGTGGTGTCTCTCCTAGATGAAGCCCATGAATGTGGAATATCTCATGATGGATGCCTCCATCCTGCTGCCTCCAACAGGCACACCACTGACAGGCATTGACTTTGTGAAGCGGCTGCCCTGTGGTGACGTGGAGAGGACCAGGCGGGTGAGTGAGGGCCAGACTTGTCTTTCCTGGGAAGCCTTTTGTCACGTCTCCTCAAGCCAGTAAGGAAGAGGCTGTGGGTCAAAATCTGGAGACTATCTCCAGCACAGCTAACAAGTGGAGAGCTCCTTACCACACCTGCCACCCTTTAGCATGCAGAGGCTAGAATCCCATCACACAGGCATCATTGTGGCTGCAGGAAGGCCACATTCACAGTACAGAGAAAAGCTTGAGTCCTGAGCTCAGGGAGCAGAAGCCAGGAGGCAGGACTTCTGCAAATGGAAGGCAGAGTGCAAAGTAGCAAGTGTAGATGCGGTTGGTGTGAAATCTCATCCCTGAGATCTCACGACCCCCAGAGATGGTGTGACGGTAAGTATCTAGCTCATCTTGGGGTTAGGCACACGAAAGTGAAATCTTACCAGCCTGTGGGAGAAGCAAGTGTGAAGAACAGAGAGTTCTTAGAAATAGCTGGAGCAGGCACTTCCCTTATCAGCATTTTTGCTGAAGTGAGTGCTCTAGGAAGCGGTCTCAGTTGGGCTATTCATGGTATTTTATCTCCTTTGTAAGATCATAGTTTCTTTCTTAGAAAGTACCACAGCCTTTTCCTAGAAAATCATTCCCTAGAGATGAGAGTACCAGTGGATAATTTAGAGGAATTCATTATACGTAGTTCTCATTATCAGCCCACATCTTGTGAGTTAATCTGTGTGCTAGAATGGAAGAGGTATTTCACTTTAGGATTTTGGAAAGCAGGAGTGACCTATATGACCTCAGACAAGAAGAATCTGCAACCTCCTTCCACCCAGCTGACATTTTTGCTTCAGCGGGGGATGAGCTACAGAGGAAGTGGGACCCACATGTTTTGAGTCTATCCACATTCTTAGCTGTCGGTGCAAACCCACAGACTCACCACAGGCCCACCCTGCCCAGCTGCTGCCACCTTCCTTCCACGTGCTTCTTGAAGCACTGTCACCCCCATTGGCCAGACTCACAGTTTATTTGGGCAGTAGCATCTGTTCTTGGCATTTTTAGCTTTCACTGGAAGACTAGTTCTGAAAGGGGAGGAGCATGTTGGTGACTTCTCTGTGCTAACAAATTTGCCCTTCATTGCTTGGCCTAGGAAATGTTCTTCTCAGTGTGGTTCTGTGGTTCCAGCAGACCATCCACTGCTAGGCTTCCGTGTCCTGGGGCCAAAAGAGCCCTGACATAGATGCTTCAGTTAAGCTCTAGATCCAGGTATAGAGCCAAAAACCTTCCCTTCCTTTGGTTCTTGGTCATCAGCTTTTTTAATTATTCTGTAAGTGAGTATTTTGTGCTATGAAGTGGCTCCTTCATATTTGTTCTTTGCAAGGGGTTTCCTTATTTACTTTCATAGCTTTGCACTGTTGCCACATTCACAGAGGAAGCATCTGACAGTAAGGAGAGGTCAAGCAATTTACTAAGAGTCACCCAGGCTGTTAGGAGCTTGGCTACCCATTTGCCCAAGCAGTATGGCTTCCAGAGCCTAGACCCTTAGGCATTCTGACTCCCTTGCTTCTCTTCAACTGTCATATCTCCTAGCCCTTCCTGGGGCTGAACACAGGGATATTGAAAACACAACTCTACCCTCAAGGAATTGGTCTAAAGGACCAAAGGGGAAAGATAGCACAGTCTGTCTACTTCATTTTCACTAAAGTGGCGCGAGGACAAATCCCTAATCCTGGAGGGAATAAGCACCAGAGAGGATAGCCATTAAGCAAAAACTGCAGGAGTGGACTAGGCACTGAGAAAGGCAAGGCCATGTTGTATCATCACCAGATAGTCACAGCAAGGTGCGAAGTCAGGAGGCCTGCAGGGGAAAGGCTGACAGAGCCAGGTCATGGAGTCTTGGAGCTGATGAGGACTTCGGCCATTACTTCTTAACACTGTTTCATGACATCACACCTTGTTGAGTGGAGGCCAATGCCTCCCATAGAAAAAAAATGGGAGAAATTAAGAGTGTCAGGCCTGTAACAGGAAGGAAGTTGTGTATTTACTCTAAGTAACTGTCTTCAGCTACAGTGTTGAATATGCCTACCTTTCCAGAATTACTGTGCAGTTCCAAGGGAAGTCATGCACACCAAAGGCAATAGTCAGCCTCATTATAGTAGTAGTTCTCTTCTTCCCTTTGCCCTCACATAGTTGTAAGCTCTGGGCTATGCTGCCCATCTTTCTTGTCCCCACTGTAATACATAGCCTAGATGGCTGGCTGAAGCACAGAGAGAGCTGTTGGGAGTACCTTGGTTTTTTTGGTGGCTCCTCATAAGCCTTTGTGTGGCTAGGCAGTTTTCAAAATCAGCACTTGAGTCCCAGAGACCCTGAGTAATATAATGAAATAAAATAAGGCCAGTCCCTCAAAGCAAAGTCATCCATTTTAGGAAAGCTTCACCACTGTGACTTCAACAGGGCCAGGGAGACAGCTCAGGGCCTGCGAGATAGCTCAACCAACTAAGCGCCTACTATTTATTTATTTATTTATTTATTTATTTATTTATTTAATTTTATTTATTTTTGTGTGTGTGTGTGGTACTGAGGATTGAACTCATGACCTTGCACTTGCCAGGCAACCACTTATTCTACTGAGCTATCTCCCCAGCCCGAACTGCCTGCTTTGACAAGCACAGGGACCGGGGTTCGATTCCCCAGTCCCACATGCTGTGCTAGCCCCACCCCTATGGTGCACTGAGCCAGAGTCTGCCTGTAATCCCAGCTCTGGGGAGTCTGAAAATAGGAGGATACTATGAGTCCAGTCTGTGTAGTGAGACCCTGTAGACCCTGTGCTAAAACAAACAAACAAACAAACAAACAAAAAGAATCAAGCCAATAAGGTGGTGCACACCTGTAATGTCAGCATCACAAAAGACTGAGACAGGAAAATCATGAGTTCAAGTCCAGTCTGAACAACTTAATGAGACTCTGCCGCAAACATTATCATTGCTAATGTAAACTAGTATAATCACTATGGGAATTAGTATGGAGGTTCCCACTGAACCAGTACTCAAACTAAAAACTCCACTCAACCCAGCTATTCCCTTCTTGATATCTTCCTAAAAGAGTTAAAGTCATCATATTACAGTAGTAGTACATATAAACATGTTTATAGCAGCACAGTTTATCATACATAGTTCAATCTTGGAAGGATATGTGTCCCTCAACAGATGAGTGGTTAAAAAAATATGATGTGCTACTCTGCCACAACAAGGATGCCCTTGAGCAATTTGTAGAAAAATGTGAAATTAAGTCAGACATATGAACTTAAGTATACCATATTTTCTCTTACATGAGAGTTCCAAAATGTAAATAAAGAGCACAATAAAAGATATATTAAAAAGAAGTAAGGAGACAGATCTCTTTCAAATGACAAGGAAACCCAGTGTTGGGGGAGGTGAAAAGAGAAGCAAGATTGGTTATGTTAGATACATGTATCAAGTCCACACAAAGAATATCATTATGTGTTGTAACCATATGCTAATAAAAATTTTTAAAATAAAAACTAAAAGCACTGGGCATGTTATTCAGTGATATCCTCAGTACTGAGAAAGAGAGATAGAGAGAAAGGGTCTTAATTACTTTTCTCTCATTGCTGAGACAAAATACTCAGCAGCTAGAAATGGGAAAGAGTTTATTTAGTTCAGTTTATAGAGGTTTGAGTCAATAATTAGCTGGCTTCAAGTCAGGGTGGCACATTGGCAGAGGGACAACAGTACATAGCAGCAAAAGACAGCAAAATCAGCAAGAGAGCAAGACAAGCCTCTTTCTGTCCCTTATATTGTATCCAGTCTGTCAGGATTGGTAGTGCCAATCCAGTCAGTGGGCTGATCTCTAGCAATTACTCACCCTTAATCCTAGCACCCCTTATTCCAGCATTGCACTATCAATCCATCACACTCTAGATTCAGCTACCTTCAAGAAACTCCATGCCTACATGAGGCTTTCAGTGGGGACATCTAGACCCAAACCATAGCATTCCACCTCTGGCCACTAAAGATTCATGCACATTTCTTTATGTAAAAGGCATTTAGTCCATCTCCCGAGCTTTGCCAAAGTCCTAATAGATTCAGCACTGCTGAAAAGTCCAAGCCAAAAGTCTCCTCTGAGATTTAAGGCAAACTCTTAGGTGTGAGCCCCTGTACAAATGAGAAGAACGTTTAACACTTTCAGTATTCAATAGCACAAAATAGATTTTTGTATTACAAAAGCTATAAACAGGAGGATGCAAAGCAATGGGGCCAAAGCAAGTCCAAAATACAGCGGGGAAAACATTAAATCCTGTAGTTCCAGGTGCAGCATCTATGGCAAGATGTGCATTCCAAAGGGCTTGGATGGCTCTATTTGTATGGTATGTTTGGTGATTGTAGCTCCCATAGTTTTCCTCTTGGGGGGGCTCTGCCCACTCCTTACAGTTTTCCTCAAACAATCCATGTTTTTGGCCTCTAAATTTCTAGGATCTCAATTGCTCCTTTGGCTTCCCACTCATAGTTTCACACACTGCCCTCTCATGAGCATTTGGCCTTCTTCTGAAATCTAGGTACAAGCCTTCCTGACCCCACAACTCTTCTATTGTGCATGTGCCTAAAACTAGCACTGTGTGGATACAGGCTTCCTTCTCTCTTAGCTGTAAGGGTCGAGTGCCTGGGTTGCTGAGCACGCTGAATCCAATTGCAAGGGAAAACTTCACTAGTTCACCCCCATTCTGGAATATGGTGCTCTGAGACTTTCTTCTCAAAGCAATGTCTTTCACTTTTGCAATTTTGTTTATTTATTTTTTTCTTGTTTCAGAACCTTTGTTTGTTTATTCACTCATTTTTATGGCTGGCTCAGCCCGCCCCGAGGGCAGGGCTGGCACAGCATGTGGTGCCGGGGATTGAACCGCAGTCCCTGAAACCGCCCAAGCCTTCCTATGCAGGCGCTTTAGACCACTGAGCCATCCCGCCAGGCCCCCACTTTTGCAATTTTGAGGCTACAAAGGGTGAAGTCCTGCTGCTGCATTTATGCTATAGACCATCTTTTCTATTCTCTTGTTCTCTCATTGCAATCAGGCTCTTCTCTGTCTTCACAGTCCATAGATTTACTGGAACTTCCTTTCTGAGCCAAGTCACAGTCTTTTTTTTTTTTTTTATTTATTTATGTTTTTCTTGTTTCATAACCTTTATTTGCTTATTCACTCATTTTCATGGCCGGCCCAGCCCGCCATGAGGGCAGGGCCGGCGCAGCATGCGGCGCCGGGGACTGAACTGCGATCCCTGAAGCCGCCCAAGCCCTCCCAAGCAGGCGCTTTAGACCACTGAGCCATCCCGCCGGGCCCCAAGTCACAGTCTTTTAAGTCATTCTGCTGGGCTCTTTCTTCTTCATTCTTAACACAGATCTAGCTAAAAAGCCTTCACTAGTAAGCATGCCACCACCTCAGCATTGGTCTGCCTTGAAATTTCTTCCGCCTGATTCCTTAGTCCATCACCCTTAATCTCAGTCTCAGTCAGTCTCTGTATACAAGCAAAGTGCAGACAAACTTTCTGTCAAGCTGTAACATTCATCATCTGAAAACCAACAGCTAATTCAGTCTTTCTTCCCAACAAAAACCTTCTGAATCTCATGTTTACCAGGTTTCTGATATTCCGAGGTCTGACCAGAATCTCCCATACAGTAGAAACTAAGGTGGCATTCCAACTCTGCATTTTTCAGGTGGCAGCCCCAAAACTTTTCAAGCTTCTGACAAGCCAGTCCTAAACATTCCTGTACCACATGGTCAGGTATAGTCACAGCAATGACTCCACTTCTCTGGTACAATTTTTATTGCAGTTAGGGTTTACAAGGAAATAGATTTAACACAAGACACATAATTTATAGGATTATTTTATAATATCCACCCAAAAAAGTCAAATGCAGAAGTGTGCAAGAGCTCTCCAAGCACTAGAGGCCCAAAGAATCCAGCTAAGGACCTGGATCCTGTAGTAATATCCTCCGTAAGTCTAGCTGGATACCTAGAGCCCATGCCAGTGTTTTATGCAAATCTGTATCAAGGATCTGCACTGGGAGGGTTCAAAGGTCAGTGGTGGAGGTTAGAAAGTCTGTGCCAGCAGGATGAATTGAAGGATCTGTATTAGAGCCAGGAAACAATGTTCAAGGTAAGGAACCAGAGCTCCCCTGAAGAGATCCACAGCCATCTTTAGGAACAGTGAGAGCCCAGTTTGTCCATTGATGAGAACAGCTGAGTTCATGTCAGGAAAACCAACATGACAAGCTTCTCCAGGAGAATGAACAGCACACCATCTTCCCTTCTAGATTTCTTTTTATGCTATTGGCAGTAATCCTCAGATGAGCCTTTCATACCCAGCTCCACACTGATTCAGTTCAGCTGGGTCTTACAAGTTGGCCATTAGTTAATCTACCACAGAAAGATGCAGAGATAGGAGGGTTGGCTTCTGAAGAGGAATTTTGAGCTCTCCACTCTATCCAGTCCTACTGCAAGGCAGCTCTTTGGACTCTAAAAGCTTAGCTCCTCAAATCCATTTCATAAGTTAGAACACAATGGTGTGCTGAGTTTAATAGCAAGCAAATTGTGGCCTTAGGTGGTTTGTTTCAAGGTTTTTGACTGTATCCAGAGAACATTCTATTTTATCCATTTGGATTTAAAAGTTTTCTTTTTCTTCATGTAGGCTTTTAGCTGCTAGATTAAAAAGTCTGGCAGTTTAAAGTCCTGAAGTAGACCCTTTAACATTTTTTAGGCTAGTCGTTTTTAGAAACCCTATCGTTTCCTCAAAGACTTGTCAAACAAGTCAAGATTTGCTTGGTAATTACTCTTAACAAACTATCCACTCATACATTTGTTGAAGATCTGCTAGATTCCTGTGTTCTAGGTACAGTGCTGTGCTTCAGGGTGCAGAAGGGACCAGGGTAGAGATACCTGCTGTCTGGACCTTTCTCTTTTTACCCAGAGAAATAACAACACAAGGCTCCTAAACAATCCCAGATGTCATAGGAGGCTACATTTAAGGCTGTGGCATGATGTGACAGGTACAAGGAGTTCTGCTGTAGGTGGACTGATCAGAAAAGCTGCTCTGTAAGTTAGTTACATCTGAGCAGAAACTTGAAGGGTGAGAAGGATCCAGGCAGAGTGGAGGGAATATTTTCCACACAGGCCAGGCCATGCAGTCCTGAGATACAAAAGAGGTTAGTGTGTGCAGGAGAACAAGAGGAAAGCCAGTAAAGAAAGAGAGGGGAAAAAATAACAGAGGAGGCAGTGGGCTTGGCAGGCCTCAGGAAGGCATCTGGCCGTAAAGTTGCTTTTCCTCTTATACATTATACACCATTCTTTCAGTGGACATATTTGTTGAGCCTTTTCTAGGTGGCAAGCACTGTGCAGTATGTAAGGATAAAATAGTGAACAGCTAATACAGAATAAGACTAAATAGCAAGTCCCACTTATGTCACTTGAGCCTTGAAGGGAAGTTCATGTTGAGGCAAAGAGATCCAATGAGAATACTCAAAAAGAACTCTGAACTTGCGCTGGACCCAATCCACGCATGAGAGCAGGAAAGAGAGATGGTTAAGAAACAGTACAAGTTCACCAGTCAGACCAAGTGCAGGTCAAGGCCCAACTCTAGCTGTATGACTTAATCTCTTTGAGCCTGGAGTTCTCCTGTTTCCTGCCTCTCAGCTGTAGTCCACAATAGGTAAGAGCACAGCTATGATACACCAAGTCCAGTGCCTGACAGAGGGTCAGAAGGTATTGGCTAGATAGTGGTGAAGCACTGTAGCACCTTAGGTGAGCAAGAAGATAGGTTTTTTAATTATCTAAAACTCCCAAAGTTTAGTGCTAGAAAAAAGAGAGTTGGGAGGAGGGCCATTGGTGAATATCAAAATCTAAATTTAAGCACTGTAGTCACCTTAGAAGTCATTATGAAATAAATGTATTTATACTTGATTTTATTTGTCCCCACATTCTATTTCTTTGTTCCCTTTAGACCATAGCAGTTTTTATGCTTATTGCTACTAACTTTAAAGAAACAGAACATTTTACTTTACTTTTTGACTATGTGTTATACATTAAAGAAAATGAAGTAACATCTGAGCATTTTGAGAGTAAGGAAAAAGAAACTTCTCCCAGGGTGCACTGAGACAGCGCTAAGACTGGGCATAGTGGTGTACACCTGTAATTCCGGCACTCAGAAGGCTGCAAATGGGAGAATCACTATAAGTCTGATCTGTATAGTAAGACCCTACTGTAGACCCTGTCCTAAATACATTTTTAAAAAAGAAAAAGAAATTTATCTCATTTCATCACCCTAAACAAATCACTCTTAAATATTTTTGTGTCTCTTCCCCTTTTTGTTTGCGAATGCATCTGGTCATATTGGCAGAGAGCACACCATGGTCTTAATTTTTCCCCAATCCCCACTTTTCCCCTGTCTTCACAGTGGCCCAATGCTAGGAATGAACTCCAGGCCTCATTTATTTTAGGCAAGCACTCTGCCTCTGAGTTGCATGATATAATTTTAACAAGTCTGATTTCTTATGACTACATAAAGGAGTGACTTCTGCCACCATTTACTTAAGCTCTTTCCTTTTAGTAGACATTTTAGTTGCTTCCACTATTAGATTATTTTCAGCTGAACTGTGAAGAACCACTTCATGAATATAGTGTTTTCTTTCTTTTGAATTATTTTTTTAGGATATGTTCCCAGACATGGAATTTCTGGTTCAAAGGGTATGAGCGCTTTTTTGTGCCTCTCTATGCACTGTCACATTACTTTCCAGTAGGTTGTACCATGTTAAACTGCTTGAGCACCTTTTAATCTGCCTGACTTTCACAGCTATTTCCACAACTTGGTGTACTTCTAACCTGTGTGACTATTGCCTGAACTGAGCAGCTTGCAAATGGAGCAGGGAAGCAGGAGTATGAGGACTAAACATTTGTGCCTGTGAGGTCAGAGCACCACCGTGCTGTTTTATGTACCTTTGTGGTGGATCCCATGGTGCCCTCATTTCCAGAGCACCAGCCTGGGCTCAAAGAAATCATGTACTCAGCTGAGCCTCAGCTTGAGCCTAAGTCTGTCTGACCCAGAGCTACCCTCCTGCTCTCCTTATTAGACTGATTCCCAGAGACACTTAACTGGCCAGAGTGTGCTTCCAGACTCATGCAGGCAAGAAAACTGGAAGCATCTCTTCCTTTTTGAGCTGTTCCCAAATGCTTCCAAAGGTTAATTACTTTTCCCAGGGTTACTCTTCCTAGTAGTCTGTGGAAGAATCTGAAAGAACAGTAAGTTATTTCTTTTTAGTAGTACCTCTAAACTTGCATTTGTTTAGCAAAGTAAAACTAACAGATAAAACCTGGTTCTCAAAGCTTAAAGCTTTTGAAAGCCCTCCATTGTATATGATTAGAAGAACACAGACTCAGAAAGTAGTTATTGAGTGATCTGAGGCAGGCAACCTGACTTGTAGTTTCTCTGTGTAGAATGACAATTATACAGGGTCATTATAAGACCAGAATGAGATTGTACCACGCAGACCTACACAGTCTCTGGCAAGCCACAGGCAATCCAAAGACTCTCATCCTCTTAGCATCCTTTTATAGACTTTGAGTGTTGTAAGGCTGGTCACCATGTCCATCAGTGGTCACCCAGGAGGAGCACCTTGCATTGTGGGACTCTGCCTCTTCTGTTTATGGCCATGGGCTTCTTATGTGCTCTTCCTTCTCAGAGTGAGGTCAGGAATGAGGAAAATTGTTAGCATTTTATTTTGTGTGATTGATTGATTGATTGATTCATTCATTCATTCATTCATTCATTTGAGACAGGGTCTAGTTATCCAGTTCAGGCTAGCCTTAAACTCACCATGTAGTGCAGATTGGCCTCAAACTCACTGAAATCCTTTTGCCTCAGCCTCCCAAATGCTGGGATTACAGGAATAAACTGCCACACCTAGCTTATTTTATCTTTTAAATTATTTCACTTTTATACCTGATTGTATTCCTGAAAATATCTTCCATTTGTCTTTTGCCAAGCAAAAGCAGGTGCTATAGCAAAAACCCTACATTAGGAACCAATTCTGAACTCTTTTTCTATTCACCAGCATGCCTGTTTTTCTGGTGATTGGCTAAAGAAGCAATACATAGTTCTAGTTTTTCATCCCCTAGCTGGGCTCCTGCTTCAGTTCTGCTATGCCTTCAGAACCTGAACAGAATGGGATTTGACAAGGAAACAAAGCATCATCTTGACTCTCACCTGCTCAAGATGGGTCTTTTTATATTCCTCAATACCTAACATCATGCCTTCTAATTTGAGATCTCAAGCCACCAGTTATTTCCAGTGCCCACCCACATCTTGGGCTTTCTGCAGTGAGGTAGCATGGAGATTGTCATTTCCTGGTATTCTATGCTAAGTGACCCACACACTTGATGTTGCTGAGTCTCAGCCCCTTTGCAACTGCGTGAACCGAGGTCATTCTGCCTTTTCAGTTCCCCGTCTTCCTCCTTGAAGGCTTTTTTTGTGGTACCAGGAATTCAACTCAGGACCTTGCACTTGCCAGTCAAGCACTTATTCTACTGCGGTATCTCCCCAGCCTCCTCCTTGAAGTCTTAAAGTTGCAGTAAAGCTTCATAATAGGTGCTTACTAGATAGAAACCCTCTTATCTTTTCAATGAAACTCTATCTTTTTCTTCCGGTAGATGCAAATGTCTTTATGAAGACTACACTTCTAAAAAAATGTTAGAATATTATGGACAGATACTAATGCCACCACCATAGCAATCTGAAAGCTTACTGTTCTCAAGTGCTTTGTAATTTGCAGAGAAAACTACTTACTTCTGTAGAAGTAAGAAATGGCCTTTCTTTTCTCCTCAGGAGACTGGTCCAAGTCTCCCAGCAGGTTGAGGCCAAGGCAAATCATTCATCAGCATCTTTACCTGGGTCATCATCTCTGCCATCTCTGTTTGCAGGCAGAGACTTGTCCCTCATAGATGGGGTGGCATCTTGCTGTATGAAGGTTAGCTTCCCTTCACATAAAAACAAGAAAGCCCAGAGGTACAGTGGAATTTTATGTTGTTCACCAGTGGTTTCTCCCTGTGGCCTCCTCTGCCCAGTGTGGTGCTTGTTGAGAACCTGGGTAGAGGCCCTTTTATGGAGCTCTGTGTAGTCTGCTTCCCCTCCAGCATTATTTCAGAACCTCCTAGTCCTGCATTAGGAATTGTTATGTGCATTTCTCAGATGCGGAAAATGAAGTTCACAGTAGCCAGGGCATCATCCAACACAACAAAGCCAGAGATTCATGTAGCCCTGTCTAATTCTGTAGCCACATTTCCTCAGTCAGGCATCTCCACTCTCCATGAGAGAGAGGCCAGGAGTGTTCTCAGATGTGGAATGTCCCTCTGCTGTCTGACTGTGGTTGTGGCAAGCCTCTTTCTGTGACTAAAGGTTGCTTCCTACCACAAACTTGACTGATGGGCTTCTGAGAACTCTTGCCTTTTTCCTGCTCTCTGGAAATGCCTGATGGCCACGTTGGATTCTGACACATCTCTTCATGGGTCAGGACTCCTTGTACTGGTGGAGCTGCCTCTTCCACAGAGAGCTGGCTGGAAGAGCCTAAAGGACAGTCAGGGGATGTCTTGCACATCTGCACAGTAGGAATTTGCCAGCTCTGAAGCCAACAGGCATCTTATCTTGTCTCTCCAGTGAAACAGTTGGTTTTCACTAGCCCCTCTGGTTCAGCTGGAAAAGCCTGGTTCTAGCCCTCCCTAGAAGCAGGCCTTGGGCAAATCACTTTCCTTCTCTTGATCTGCATTGCCTGTCTGTGAAGTGGGGCTTATTTCTGTGCAGGGAATGTGGTAAGGATCACACCACAAGGTACAGATCCTGTGGGGGACAAGTGAGGTAAAGTGACTCCAACCTGACCTTGTAGATAATGAAAGCAATTTGCTGCCCTGTAAACCTGTGCCTTGCTGTAAAAGCGCTAGAACCACTATGCTAATAGGTTGGGCTATGTTTTGTTACCTTGCTTTTGTTCTTTTTAATCAAGTCATTGTGTAGTATCGTGAGACAGACACCTCACTGAAGCACTGCTGCCATTTCATTTCTCTCTTTCTCTAATGTTGCCCAGGCCATCCGTGTGTTCTTCATGCTGCGTTCCCTGTCACTGCAGCTGCAAGGGGAGCCTGAGACCCAGCTGCCTCTGACTCGGGAAGAGGACCTGATCAAAACTGATGACGTCCTAGACCTGAGTAAGTTGGCAATCCTGAGTCACACCAGGGAGCCAGGTGACACAGGACACTTCAGTGGGAGGGTGGGTACATGACTTGCATTTCATACTGCCATTGGCTTATGACTGTGCATGGTGTGCACATGCTATGAACATTCTAAAGGAAAGAGCCCTAGATGAGGGTACCTTGAAGCCAGCCTGTGAATTCTGCCCCTGGGACCAGGGGCTTTGTGGGAATATGCATACATAATGATCAGAAGCTGTATAGGAACAAGCCCAGCTCCAGGGCCCATGCCCTCCATATGGCCACAGCACACTGCTTTGATGGTATTTTTTGTTAAAGGTTTTCTGTATTATTTCAGCTATAAAAGGATTTTCTGTAATGAAAGGAATCTTGCAAAAAGATTGCAAATCATAAATGCCAGGTAAGCAGAAGGCTTCTTCTGTAACCTGTAGGAGGTGTGCTTCTCCTATAACCTTGGCCTACTTGTTTCACCTGGCAGTACTTCAGGGTTCTTCTCATCTGCAATATTACATGAGTATTAAAGGAGGTAGAGAGGGCCGTCAAGATAGCTCAGTGGACTAAGTCCCTTCTTTGGCATGCACAGGGACCAGGGTTCATCCTCAGTCACATGTGCCAGCCAGCCTTGCCCCCAGGGTACACTGAGCCAGAGACCCAAGTCTGTGCATGTAGGCACATGCCTGTGATCCCAGCACTGGAGAGGCTGAAAACAGGAGGATCACTATGAGTCAGAGCTGTGTAGTGAGGTCCTGTATCAAATACATAAAGGGAAAAAAAAAGGAGACAGTAGGTAGGGTGGGGTTAAGGTCACTGGTGGAGTGCTTGTCCAGTACACACAGCGCCCAGGCAGGGCTCAATCCCTAGCACTACCACAAAAAAAGGAGATAATACTTATAAAGCCTGGTCATGTTCCCAGAATGCTTCTCATATTTTTGCAGCTTCCTCTTTCCTGCCTTTGTCATGTCTGAGCACACTGAAGAACAGCATGGTTTTCTGTTTGTGAAAAACACTGTGATAAATTAGGAGACTTTGATTCTAAGAGATAGAAACCCAAGTTAGGCTGGCATATAGAGAAAAAGGGGGAACTGGCTCATTTCACTGGAAAGTCTAGAAATGGTTTGGTCTTTAGGCATGACTATATCTGGGGACCCAAACAGTATCATCAAGAAGTTGCCCTCTCTATTTCTGAGCTGTTTTTCCTGTAGTTCAGCTTCATCCTCAGGAGAGCTTGTACTGCACAGTGTGAAGATGGCCACAGACAGCCCTAGTATTTGCCAGATCAGCTAAGCAGCCCTGATGTAAGAGAGCTGCTCTTTCTATATAAGTTATGGAGAGGTCTGGAGTAGAGCCCTCATTAGCATGGCTTGGATTGTAGGACAACCTTGAACCCAACAATGGTCAGAGGAAGAGGAAATACTGGCTGGCTCAACTGGGGTCACATGGCCAGCCCTGGAGATGAGCAGTAAGATCAGTTTTTCTGAACCTTACTAACTGAGATTGAGCAAGGAGAGCATCCTCCCTCAAAGGATAATCTCAGAGAAGTGGAGACTAGGCAGGCAGAAACAGCAGATGGCCACTCTCTGATATCGTTGTTGTTTTAAATCACCTCTATTGGATATAATTTGTATATAGTAAAATTTACCAAGCTTTCCTGTGTATTTCAGTGAGTTTTGGCAAAACTGTTCAGCTGTCTAAAAAGATATATGAACCATAGAGTGTAGGCTTTCTAGCCTCCCTTACCCTGCTCTGTATTCTCTTAAGCAAATGACTAAAACTTCCCAGCACCATTTCCTCATCTGTGAAATAGGGATAGTCTTGCTTCTGTTAGCAGATTGTTCTGAGGAGTTGTGAATTATGTTACCAACCACAGTGAATACCTGGTAACTGCACACAGCAGTCTGTGGTCTGTGTGGCTTATCCATTAAGTATGATGATGCCAGTAAGGATCATAGCCTTGTGCCTAACACAAATAGTTTACAGTCTTTGCAAACTCCACAGACTTCCTTGTCCAGTTTCTTTCAGTCTTCCTGGTGCTTGCGTTCATTTGTTTCCCTTTCTAGGAAGAACAAAGAAGCTATGACCCCAGTATGTTCTCTGTCCATTCCCTGTGGCCCTCTTACACTTAAGAAATGGCCTCAGGAATTTCTGTAAGGGCTTAAATTGATCGAGTTGGCTGGAGAGAATCATAAACCAGTCTCTGTCTGATTTGATCCGAAGAGAGAAAGGGAAATAGCATCCTTGAAAGGGACCGCCCTAGCAGGGCAACAAGAATGTTTGCATTCGTGAAACGAAATTAAACTTTATGCTGGGAATTCACATCCCACCCCTACCCCACCCCCAGGATGGCCTGCTGAAATAAAGGTTAAAAGTGTTTCAGTTATCAATTTTAATTGATTAGATTGCTAGTTGAGATCACTTAACTGAGCCTTTTTGGTGAGTTGGCCATTAAGTAATGGCTATCTGTCTTTACCCAGTCTGATTGCAAATTACGTCTTTTGCTAAAGAGGGTGGCATTCTGAAATTACTGGGAATTATGGATTTGAAAAGCACATGGTGCTAGAATAAGATGCATGTGGTATTGGTTGGCTTCTTTAAAAAAAAAAAAATTCAACGACTATAAATGGTAGTTTCTCACCTACCATTAGAAAGATAAAAACCAGTAGTTTGCATTGCACAAAATGCCTTCCATGTATACAAATCATAGGTGAATAAGTGGAAGCTGGGCATATTTCTGTTTACCTGACAAATTTGAAGCTGACTTGGGGAATGTAACTTGGGATTGGTCAACTCTCTTGTCTTCCTGATAAGCTTAAAGAAGAGCAAGCTCTACACAGCAAGAAGTAATGACACAAAGTGTTTGACTGACCCCACATTTTGGTAAGAAGCCACACTTAAAGAACCCTCTGAAGTACCTCAAGTGTTCTCTGGCCAGCAGCAGGTCTCTGGGCTCCTGTGGCAGGCAGGCACTGGCACAAAATGTTCTTCTACCTTGGAGCATCAGAGATGTGCTCACCACTCAGGAATGAAGCACAGTGGCTGTGCTTACGGCTGTCTTGGTTGTTGCTATTAGAGGACAGTACATAAGGCAAAAGTCACAAGTTGGCACGCATATGGGCTGCATATCTGCTAAAGGAAGGATTCAGAGAGAAAGAAAGAGGGACAAAAGGAAGGAGATTAGATGAGAGGGATGGGATTTTTAGAAAGAATTCTTATACCCAGTGTTATTTTAATGAACAGTCTGCTAATTTTTTTTTTTCTTTTTTTGAACCAGGGATTGAACTCAGGTCCTTGTGTTTGTCAGACAAGTGCTTATTCTACTTATTCTATCTCCCCAGCCCCAAGAATTAGTGGATTCTTTTTTTTTTTTTTTTTTTTTCAGTACCAGGGATAGAACTCAGGACCCTGCTCTTGCCAGGCAGGCGTTTATTCTACTGAGCTATCTCCCCGGCCCCCCAGTGTTATCTTAAATAGTATTACTTTGCTAAGATATATTTCATCTGCTCACCATCTCTTTAAAACACGCCACCAGAGCCGGGCATGGTGGCACATGCCTGTAATTCCAACACTTGGGAGGCCGAGGCAGGAAGATCAGTGTGAGTTCAAGAGCAACCTGGGCTACAAAAGTGAGCTCAAGGCCAGCCTGAACTGCATAGCAAGACCCTGTCTCAAAAAGACAATAAGTAAATGAATAAACAAGCAAACACACCACTTACTGGGTAAGTGTATTAAAATAAATAGAAGATATATTATTACATGTATAAATACTATTCTGACTGATAAGGACTTTGCACTATGCTTCTTAATTGAATTGCCTGCCATCATTTATAAATCTGGTACAGGAGGCTCTGCTATCATTGTATGCTGTCAGCCTGGCCCTATTGACCTATAATTTGGCTGCTTCTGGTGTCAGTGGAAGGAATAAACTTTGTAACCTTTTACAGGGGTTTTCAGGCTTATGAGGCTTAGTGAGTGGCTTTACCTTCCTATGGCTCCAGAAGACCTTCCAAGAAGAGCCTGGGGAAGATTATTAAGGTCATGTGTGTCAAGCACAGAGCACCATGCACAGTGCATGGCAGGTGCTCAGTGAAAGCTGGCTGTGGTCCCTGTTGCACCTGCTGAGTAGTAAGGGCATCTCCTCTGGCTCCCAGGGGTAGTGTTTTTACCTGAACAATGTTCTCAGGTGTGAGTATATTTTGAACCATTTAACCATCATCATTTGCATGATGGCACTGTTCTGGGGCTACAAAGACAGCTCTTGGCTGCTCTTACTTGAGGGAGAGGCTGAACTTGGGTCATGGGACTCCTTCCTTCCAAGCTGTGCCTGCTAACCAAGAGTGCTTCAAGAACAGGTGGGCTTTAAGAAGAAATGGATTCTTGCCTGGGATTGGCACTGAGCCTTCTAAAGATTGTCCCTCAATAACATGGACTGTTGTAGTCCTAGAGAAATTCACTCATTATTCAGAGACTAGCGATATCAAGCAACTAGACCTATTGAATTTGCAGTTTCCTTCCAGCAGCATTTTGTAACCATAGATTGTGTTGTGTACATTGAATCTTGTATTCTGATTTTGAAAATCCATTCCTGAAACCCATTTAATGAAAATCTATTCATTCATTCAGCTATGCATTAAGCCCCCACTGCATGCCAGAAACAGCACCAGGAGCTGAGGTGGTCTTGAGCAAAAGCCTGACTTGGACCTCTGGTCCAGGTTGAGGGGTAGGATGACAGTGGGAGGAGTAGACTAGTAACAGGTAAATAAGTGCACAATTGCAGAGTGAACAAGGTGGCTCTATGAAGGTAATGAACAGGGTTCCTGCTGAGAGCTACTAGGACTTCTGGCCTCGTGGGCTGGTGAAGAAAGTCCTCTCTAAAGATGTGCTATGCTAGGAGAACCAGAAGTCTCTGTGGGAAAATGCAGGAGTAAGGATGGTCAAGGTGGAAAGAACTTGGTATGTTTCAGGACCTTCAAAGAGGCTGACTAGGCCAAGTCTCAACTATAGACTTTCCTACAAGGCTACCTGTCCTGAATACACAAGGAATGATCAAAACATACAATGGAAGTTTCAAGTTCTTCAGAATTTACTGTAGTAATCAACACATTGCCATTAATCCCTTCAAAATATTCCCCCTCACTTTGTTTTTTTATTTATTTATTTATTTATTTTCCTTTGGGACCAGGGTTCAAACTCACGACCTTGCACTTGCCAGACAGGCACTTGTGCCACAGAGCTATCTCCCAGGCCCTTCCCCCTCACTTTGAACTCACTTACCCCATTGTTCTTGACATTTACTTCTTGAAACAGTCCTTTTTTGGGAGTGTCTTTATAAAGAGTGGTCATAATTACAGTGAAGGCTACTGCTGAGTACCACCCAAGAGAAGAGTTACCCTGGGAAAACATTGCGTATGCTCATCCACCTTATTCATCAGATCATGCAACTTCTATTCCTTTGCAAAAGTCAAAATGGCCATGAAAATTAAACATTTTAGATAATTTCAGGACAGTGAGTCAGCCATAACAGTACAACTATTGACACTCAGAAAGAGGACTTCCAGAACTGGTTCCAAAAGTGGCAAGAACAGTGGCATAAGTGTCAAAGCAAGAGGGAATATTTTGAGGGGAATTAAAGACAATGTATCTTTACCATAATAAGTTTATTTTTAACTTTAAACATTCACCCTAGTTTTCAATCACACCTCATGTACTTCCAGAAGTAGCACTGCCAGGTTAGAGGGTTGAAAGGCCTCTGCGCTGTGCTGAGGGCTTAGGAAGGTCATGAGGCTTAGTGGGCCTAAGTGTGGGCTTCATGTGTCTGGACTGATTTCCCAGTCCTGTGCTGGATGCCATCTGCAGTGCTGCTCGAATGAGTATGCCTTCTCGTAGTGTTTTCATTCCTGTGTAATGGGAATTATGGGGCGGATGTAATGAACAATAGGTATCTAGTATGCAGAACTGTGCCTGGCATAACTGCAGAGAAGCCATTTGGGAGATTGTGGCAGTACCTGAGGGTCAGTGACAGTGAGTACAGAGAGCAAGGAGAGTGTGGGGCCTGACTAGATAAGCTAGGCATATTGGTTGACCTCACAGCTCAGAGCCTGGAGATAGACACATGGTAGGGGTGGCAGGATGTTGACCTACTCTCTCATCAGGAGGCCTGTGCCTGGAGGAGGACCAGGTTTCCAGCTGAGATAATAAGGTTACATGGGCCCCTGTGTGAGAGGTGCTGTGAGAGAGTTCAGCAGGCAGGCAGAGCAGGCAGAAAACCTCATGTCTGTGCCTGAGAAGTGGCTTTCCTCATCAGCTGATGGGCTTTAGTGGCTACATGCTTTCCATTGATTGGCACTTCTTGCATAATGGGCTACAGTTACTGGACATTTCCACTTTTGCTGGCTACAACTTGGGTGCCTGTTCCTCAGAAAACCTCGCAGCACATCTTCAGCATCTACCTTATGTTCTCTGTAAGAGAAGGTCAAAGCCTCCAGAGAAATGTCTAGGAATAACTCACCCCTTGTGTTCTGGCACTGATGGCTCACCCAGGTATGGGCACCTTCCCAGGGGCTGGGGCCTAAGAATACCTATCATAGTGATCCCCAGAACTTAGGCTTCTGCAGTCCTAAACAAAGCAACACTTCTGGGGATAGGATTGCCAGCTTGTTCTTAACCAAGCAATAGGCCATTCTTGAGAGGGGACTCATTCAGAGAAGTGAATTAGTTTATGATCAGGTGTAGTGGCAATACTTGTAGTTCCACCTTCTTGGGAGGCAGAGGCAGGAGGATCAGTTGGGCCTTGGACTTTAAGGCCAACCTGATTAACACAGTGAGACTATCTCAGTGAATTTTTGTTTAAAAATAATAATTTTGGGGGCTAGAGAGATAGCTCAGTAGAATAAGCACTTGCCTAGCAAGCATAAAGTCCTGAGTTCCATCTCTGGTATGGCAATAAATAAATAGCCAAGCATGGTGGCACACGCCTTTAATCCCAGCACTCGGGAGGCTGAGGCAGGAGGATCGGTGCAAGTTCGAGACCAGCCTGGGCTACAAAAGTGAGCTCAAGGCCAGCCTGAACTTCATAGCAAGACCCCGTCTCCAAAAGACAAAATAAATAAATAAATAAATAAATGAATTTTTAAAACATTTATAAACTAAAAAGCATTGCTATGTCAGCTGAGTAAGTAGTGTATCATCTCAGAATGAAAAACAGGCTTTCTAAGAAATAACAGTGGCAACTGTACACCCGCATGCTGTGTATGCAGACTGATTGCAAAAGCAAAAGCCAGTGCCTTTTGAAGTTCACAGTCTTAAAAGAAGGCAAATGCCAATCACAATATCACAGATGTCAAAGTCATATATCACTGTGCCATGCACTAGGAAAGCAGATCACAGGGTTGACCCAGCTGGAGATTGGGGGAGATTCTGAGGGCTAGACATCAGAATGGGTGCCAGGAAGAGTCTGAGTTAGCAGCAGAGGCTCTGAGGCCAATGGGCAGGTTGAGCTTTGGCAGTGTGGCTCCAATGCAGTCAAGAGAGGGGTAAGTAAAAGAACAGAGAACTGAAGCTGGAAGGAGACCCTGTAGGCCCTGTGGTAATATCCTAAATATAATACAGTTTTTAGGAGAATGATATGCTGACTTATCTCCACAAACCATCTGGCCTCAGTATGAAAGCTGACCTGTAAGTCAAGGTTAGCACCACAGTAGGGAGCACAGCTAGAGGCCAGGCCTGCACAGCTGTCCTGCAGGAGCCTGTCCACAACCCAGAACTGAGTCACAACCCAAAACAGAGTCCTTGTGTGCCACTCTATTTTGCTCTGTGACCTGGACACAGGGGCTCCTTATAGAGCCTGTTATGTTGGGTACACCTTTTTCTCTAGGACCCAAACCACTGTGCCCTGAAAATAATTAACAACAATAACACTACTTCAGTTCAGGTCACCTCTTGGCAAGGCAAGTTGCCATGGACCTTCTCTCTGCCCTCCTTCCAGCTGTTTCTAGCCTAGGATCTACATGTTTAAGAGAAGCAAAAAAGAAAGAAAAGAAAGAAGTGGCTGGTGTTATTAGAGAGGCTTGGGTCCTAGAAAAATGCCAGGGAAATCCAAGCTCTCCTTCCTCTTGGCTGTACTGCTTGAGACAAACCAAATCCACTTTGCTGATTCTCATTCCTTTGTGGATAACCTGAGAGCAACATTGCCCACCTTTGCAGGATTAAGTCAGGACAGTAAGGTGGTGGTTGCAAACTGCTGATCCTCAGGCAGATAGGCCCACAGAAATAGGTAGCCTATAGATTGTTAGCAAACAGCTATTGTGTTAGTTGCCAACACTTTAAAATCAAGATAGTTTATCATAGAAACAACATGAAATGTGGTGGCATGCAGCCTATATTCTTACAGGCACACTTTCTCATGGGAGATACCCTTCTCGGCAGCTCTAGCCATGAGCCGCACAGAACTCCAGGCCTGTGTATCCAACTGCACCGCATAGTACAGAATGCTTGCCATGAACATAGCAGAACTCTGACTGGCCTCCCCACTTTCCCATCTCGGATGGTCACAGCACCATCATCCTGGTGGTAAAATCCATGAACTCATCCCTGACTTCTCCCTTTCTCTTATCTCAACTTCCAACTGTCAGCATTCCTTTTGAACTCTTCCAAATGTCACCAGGATCCGACTCTTGGCCTGCCCCACTCTGAGGAGCTACCATCCTGCTTCACCCGGATTATTGCAGTAGTTTCTTACCCATTCACATGTTTCCACCTTGTGTCCTATAGTTTATTCCCAACAGAGTATGCAGTATCATTCTTTAAAACAAAAGTCAGGTCTTGTCCTTTTTTTTTTTTTTTTTTTAACTCCAAATAGCCTCCCATCCCACTCTGAATGAAAAGCAGAGACCTTTGAGTGGCCCTTGAGGCCAAGCATCCTCCAGTACCACCTCTCGGCCTCCTCACTCTTCCTTGGACACACCAAGCATGTTCCCACTCAGAGGCTTGCTCTGACTATTCTCTGCCCTCCTTTCCCCCAAAGTCCACTTATTCCCCAGAATAAGCTCCCCACAGGGCAGCTTCTTTACCCAGGAAGGTTCCCGTGTGACATCATGTCCAGATCCTTGATCCATGTGTAAAATCCAGCTCTGATCACTGTGCTGACGACCATAAATGTAAAACAGAATGTCCAATAGATGGTGCGCCATTCCTCCATGTCATACCATTTCCTTGCTTCTTCTGCTTCACTGTTATCTTGCAGACAAGAGCTTTTAGCAAATAGAAGTTCCTGGCTGTCTTCAACTAATAGCCTAGAGATTCATTTCCAGCAAAAATATAAAGCTCCCCAAGCAGGCTGTGGGGTTTGATTCTAAGTCTGTGAAAACATGCATTGGTCAGTTTGTCTTTCAAAGCTAGTGACAGTTTCCTGGTCCTATCTGTTCTGGAAAATTCTCTGTTTGCATATTTCACTGATAACCCAGTCATTGTCATATGCCTCAGGCTGGTGAAAATGATAAACTAGCATAAATAGTAGAGATAATTGAAACAGATACAGAATTGTAATGTTGGAGACAATAGCTGGGCTTAGCTTACAAAAATGTAGATTTCAGGCTGAAGTATAGCTTGATGTAATGTCTGCCTAGTGTGCTCACTGAGTACATTCATTCATTCATTCATTCATTCAGTCAGTCAGTCAGTCATTTATGCGGAACCAGGGATAAAACTCAGGCCCTTGTGCTTGCCAGGCAAGCACTTATTCTACTGAGCTATCTCCCCAGCCCCTTGAGTCCAATTATTTAAAAAACAAAAGAATATACAGAATGTGAAAATGACTACTAAAAAATGAAAATGTTATAGCAGACTCCCAATAAAAGGGGGTGGAAAGGGCAGGAAAAGTATTCTTATGTTATTCTAACTAATGAGACATGTCAATTTCAACCTGAATGAGATTTTGAATTGGAGAAAATGCAAAGATAGCTTTAAGCCATTTTTCTGGAAATTTGCATATGAATTTGTAATTAGATAATATAATTGAGGTCAGTCTTAAATTTCTTGAGTGTGATAATGTCTTTGTGTAGGAGTATGTCCTTGCACTTAGCAAGTGTGGGCAAAAGTATTGAGGAATGGTGTCTAATTCCTACTGCTGTGGAATGACTTGGAAAGTAAGTGTGTAAATATGTAGGTATGATGAGCAATGAAGCAAGTGATGCAAAATTTAACAGTTGAGGAATCCAGGTGAAGGGCAGATGTGTATTTCTTTTTTTATTTTTAATTTTATTTATTTTTTTCTTGTTTCAGAACCTTTCTTTGTTTATTCACTCATTTCTATGGCCGGCTCAGCCCACCGCAAGGGCAGGGCTGGTGCAGCATGTGGTGCCGGGGATCAAACCGCGGTCCCTGAAGCTGCCCAAGCTTTCCAAAGCAGGCACTTTAGACCACTGAGCCATCCCACCGGGCCCTGTATTTCTTTTTTAAAACTTTTTGGAAAGTTTGAAATTTTTCAGAATAA
>PVJA010001203.1:81928-134140 GCA_004027025.1 Myocastor coypus
AAAACAAAACAAACAAAAAAAAAAAAAAAAAAAAAAAAAAAAAAAAAAAAAAAAAAAAAAAAAAAAAAAACTTAAGGAAGAAGGAAGAGAGAAAGAATAGAGTTCCTGAAAATCTACCACTTAATAAACAGAAAATATAATGTTCAGGAACTGGGACCATGTATTCAGAAAAATCTGAGTTTAAATCCCAGCTGTGTGATGTTACACAAGATAATTTACTTCTCTGAACCTTTTCTCTCTCTGTAAGGTGGGGCAATCATTCTGTAGATGAATAGAAGGAATTCATTAGAAATAGCCTCATACTCAATGGACAGAGACTATTAGAACAAACAATTGTTAGTGCTCACACCCTGATTGCACACTGGCCATTGAAATACCCGCTTTCTCATTAGGTGAGTGCTGGCTTATTAGAGAAGTGAAACCACAGTGGGTAGGGGGATTGGTTCAGACTGAGACAGAACCTCAGAATCCAGGCAGGGATGCTGAACAAGTGGTTTGTCAGTGCTAATGCTGAAGTGAGTTGCTATTGTCAATGTCTTTGCGTGGTTTTTTGTTTATTTGTTTTTTCTGGTACTGAGAATTGAACTCAGGACCTTATATGTTGCCAGTGTGAAACCTGAGAGCAAGTACATGGGGTTCCAGGAGTCAGACATCAAGGCAAGTGTGGTTTGGTGACTCTTTGGCACATAATCCCTGCCTGAACTTTGTTTTTTGAAGAAGTACATGGAAATGGTTGGTGAAGCTCTCTGCTGGGCATCCTCACCTGCTCACCATCCAACTTTCAAAATTTGATTCACACTGACCTTCTCCAGTCCTACCATCTGGGGCTTAGCAGCCATCGGGCTTCAGAATCCCCGTCCCGTAGCCGGGCGTGGTGGCACACGCCTGTAATCCCAGAACTCGGGAGGCTGAGGCAGGAGGATTGGTGCGAGTTCAAGACCAGCCTGGGCTACAAAAGTGAGCTCAGGACCAGCCTCAACTGCATAGCGAGACCCTGTCTCAAAAAGACCAAAAAAAAAAAAAAAAAGAATCCCCGTCCCCCCCCAGTCCAAGTCTTCTGCCCCGTTCCCCACCCAGAAGCTCCTGTGTGGTGCTTCTGTTACCAGCCAGCGTTGGTGCTCATCTTCTGCCTGTCTGGTGCATCTCTACCTACTTGGTCAGCATCCTATGCCCTGGTCCCTGGAGACAGTCTGCCTGCCATATCACCTCTGTCTAGATTGCTCTACCAGGCCTATTCCTGACCCCCTTTCCCTGCCTGTCCCTGTGGGTACTTCAAACTTTATGTCTCCCTGATGCCTGGCACAGAGCCTGGTACATAGTAGGCTCTCCAAAAAAAGGCTAGTTAGATTAAACTGACTAAAGCATTATCAGAAGCTTTATTTATAAATACCTAAAGACTAAGCAGTTCTCAACAGTGGCTTCAGTAGTTTAAGGTATTTGGATTGAGAGTATGGACAATGTTTATTCCTCATTACATACATTTAAATAGTTAGGGTCCCATTGAGCACATGCCCCACCAACATCATAGTGAAATATCCACCTTGGCATTTTCTAAAGTGCATCATCTCAGTTTCAAGAGCTGAGCTACTCCAATCCTTTCCCCACCCCTATCCTCCTCTCTCCCTTCATTATTCCATTTTGAAACCAGGGCTCTGAATTGGATGAATCAGAAAAAGTCATATTTGAATTAAACTGCTGGTCTCTAAGGAAATGGAAAACAGGGAATTAATGACGTTTCCCCCTCTCTATGAATTAGACTTCTCCGTGTGCTTGATGAATAATGTTGCTGGCCACTTTTCAGAAATGAAGTAGAAATATGGAGAAATGAAATTTATATCTTATAAACTGACTGGAAATGTGATTATAATACAGCTGTCAGTTTTGTTCAAGTGGAAAAATTTTAAGTAAATTCAATTGCAGCATTATTTGGTTCTTTTAAAGTAGGGTGATGTAGCTGTTTCCTGCGTATTGATTATTTGATTGGTACCTGTCTGCTGGGCCTATTTTTTTTTTTTCTCAGTAGCACTCATTGATGTGGTTTAATGTATATTCCTGTAATCTTTCCCTGTTTTATAAACTTGCAATCATAATTGAGCTACATTAGAGAGACATGCCCTATTGAGATCACAAGGTCACCTAATGATTGTGCCCTCTACTGCTGGCTTCATGCTCAAGTGAGTTTAGGACAGTTAAGAATAAGACAAAATTATTTTTCCCCTCTGCAAAGCAGAATTTCTAGATTTCATTCCATATTTAGGGAAAATGAGGTGTTGGGATGCAAGGGACTTGAGTATTTCTCTTCTTTTCCTATGAAAGTTATTGTTTTTGCTGGGGATACTCTACAATTTGAATGTTTTTTTCAAAGCCCAGTCCTTCCCACACATTTGAAAATGAGGTCATAGTTTTGATTTTTCAAATAGGAGGGGGCCTAGTAGCTTTGATGTTCCCCAAAAGTAGCATCTGCTGAGTCCCATCATAACCCTTGGGAAGTAGATGGGTTCTAGATGGAGGTACCCCACAGGGCTTCCACAAGCAGAGATGGGGTCTCTCTTGCACTAAATTTCAGCCCTGGCACCCTTGGGCGCTGCCACTTTCATGTTTCTTGGCCACCTCAGCCTTAGACTCCAACCTGTGCTTCCTCAGGCTGTCTGGAGGATGTGATGTTGCCTATGGGTGGGGAGGATACAGTCCAGGCCTGACTTTACAGGGCCCAATCTGTAAAGATGGACCAAAAGCACCTTTCAGGCTAGAAAGGTGGCTTTGGGTGTCCTTTCCACCCCTTCTCTGCCCCCTCACAGTGAGTAATAATCCTATTTTTCCTCATTCTCATTCCTACAACTAAGCTTTCAGGCAAGTCTTACCATTACAGCCATCACAGATAAAGAATTTCCCCCATCTTGCTGCCTTTAGCTCCTTCACCCTGGTGCAAGAAAGGGCTCTTTGGTTAGGAGTAGCTTCTTCCACTGCCCTTTCTCCACCAAAGCAGGCATCAGAATCTTCTACTGATTTACCATCTCAGATCAACTCCAGAGTCCACTGTCACCTACAGGCTGTAGTTTAATATATGTCCTCTCCATTTGTCCCTCACTGTACTCCCCCAGTCACACAGAATTCTGGAGATTACCAGACTCCTTGACAACCTCTGGCTGAGAGAGGAGGGGAGTTCAGTGAACATTGCCATAGGAAGTAGTTCACGGGGGGAGGGGGGCGGCTGAGGGGACCTGGATGAGTTTCAAGACATGCCTCACGTGCCCCCTTGGTGAGGCTATTTGGGTCTCTACCCATACAGGGCTCCTTACCCTGAAGCTGCCACTTTCCCTCCCACACACCTACTTCCACTAGCCAGCTGCTAGGGATGACACAGGATCTGGTGATTGCTCAGGCCTCCACAAGGGCAGGTTGGCCTCTGGCCCCAACAGATAGCATGAAGATCTAAGTCAGGACAGGGCCACATCCCTGTACCTCACCTGTCCTAGCTAGAAAGCCATCTGCTACTTTCCTCAGCACCTATCCCATCAGTGAACCCAACCTCGTGCCACCTGGACCTCTGGGAAGCACAGAACTGAGGCAACAGACCAGCAACCTCTTCCCACCCTTACAGAGACAAGCTCTATTTGGATTAAGCAGAGTGCTTGAAAGGACAGTTAAGAATAAGACAAAATTATTTTTTTCCCTCTGCAAAGCAGGATTCCACTACAGCATGGGAACCCCACCTCGTCTCTGATTGTCCTAGAATCCTAAATATAAGCCAAGTTAAGATGTAGGAAGCCCCAGGGATAACAGAGAATGACCATTAACATCTCTGTCTAAAACCAAACTAAACCAAAACAGAACAAAACAGGGCAGATGGCCCACTTTAAAGCAGAAGAACGCCCATGTGAGGCTTTCCAGATGCTAGTGACTGCCTAATGCATGGTGCAGTGGGCGGTCTGGACTGATTTTTTTAAATGAATATCAACTATGCTTCACTGTGCTAAGCATTTAAGAAATGTGCTATCTACTAGGATTGGGACAGTTAGAAGCTTAAATTGTCATTTACACTCTGACCTGCCTGACAATAGTATCTGCTCCAAGATAGCTATGTGCCCCTGCTCCTCAGGGAGGCCAAATGTGAGTGGAAGGAGCCAGTAGTTTTTGAGTCAGAGGGAGCTCAACCTAAGATAACCCTTAGCATCACCTTAAGGAGCTACAAAAAGTCTGTCCAGAAAGTTTTGAGTCACTCCTGCTGGGGTAGGATGCTGCCATCTGTGTGTTCCTACAGGATTCCACTATGCAGCCATTGTTGAGAACCATGGGGTTAGACAGAGTGAGGAAGGCTCTGGAACTCAACACTCAGTCTTTGCTGCTGTCTGTGAAGTCCAGTTCCCTCTGGAAGCTCTCCTTGCCCATATCCTGCCAAGCCAGCCATCATCAGGCCAACCCTGGGGGATGCAGCAGTTTCATCTCCAGATCCTGAAGTTGGCCTCTAAGGCCCTAAAGTGCAAACTAAATACTGTCCAAGTTGCCTTTGTGAGAGTAATATGCCCCTGGAAGGTCACAAGGTCCATCTTCCATGTGCAGCTGCAATGGTCCTGACTTCAAACAAAGGAGAGGCTGGTCACATTGTGCAGTGGAGAGTTTTTCTGCCTCAGAGTGTCATGTCATATTTCTTCTGGGCAGGTGGCACAGGCCTATAAACCCAGCTACTTGGAAGCCTGAAGCAAAAGGATCATAAGTTCAGAATCAGCTTGGACCAGTATAGTAAGACTTTGTTTCAAAATTTAAAAATCCAAAGGGCTAAGGATGTAGCTCAGTGGTAGAGCATTTGCTGACCATGTGTAGTGCTCTGGGCTTAGCTCTCAATGCCATTTCTGGGGAGTGGGGTTAAAAGCCCTCATTCCTACTGCTCTACTCCTTGGCCCACCATTTTATATGCCAGGTTCAAAGTGAGATAGACCGGGCCCGGCAGGATGGCTCAGTGGTCTAAAGCGCCTGCTTGGGAAAGCTTGGGCGGCTTCAGGGACCGCGGTTAGATCCCCGGCACCACTGCTGCGCCAGCCCTGCCCTTGGGGCGGGCTGAGCCGGCCATAAAAATTAGTGACTAAACAAACAAAGGTTCTGAAACAAGAAAAAAATAAATAAATAAAAATTTTTAAAAAGTTAAAAAAAAAAAACAAAAAAACAAAGTGAGATAGACCTTTCCTCTACCTGCCACATTCACATGCAGAAAAACCCCATCCAACTTCCTGGGTTTTAAGCTTGGCACATCCAGGTTATCTCTTGCATTCTTCTTATTGCATTACCCATACCAAGCCCTTTGAATTTTATAATATGCTTTGCATTTTGCTAAATGTAATTGGGGTTTTCCAGAAATGTCTAAAAGCTAGGAAATATGCATGTCATTTAAGTGACTCCTGGTAACTTTTAGCCTTCAACTGGTTTCTCCTCAAACTTGCTTTTCTCCTAGTTCTGATTTACATTCTTCACAGTAGCAAATTTGATTTTTAAAATGTATAGCTTTTTCTCTTGCCAGGCCCCCTTCCCTTCTTTTGCTGCCTCTCCTCCTATGTTCCCTGGTGGTGGAAATGGGAATCTCAGTCTGTGTGTAACATAAAGTTCCAGGCTAAATTTATGTAATTAATGGTTATTGCAACTTCCTGAGACCTCTCAGGCCTTCTGGCTTCAGTTGCTCCCTTTTCTATCATAGGCAAAGTGAGGAAGCTTCTAGGTCTCCACACTCAGTCCTTGCTGCTGCATGACATACAAATGATCATAGTTACCATCTAGTGACCTGTTCCCTAGGGCCAGCACTGTGAGCAATTTAACCTGACAAAGTAGCTCCTATATTATCCCCTTTGAGGATACTGAAGTAAAGAGAAGTTTATAACTACTCAGTGCCATGCTCTGCCAGGAAGTAGATGGAAGCCAGGACACAAATGTAGGTCTCGGACCACAGCACTTGTACCTTGGGCTTTATCCAGGCTTGGCTTTGTCATCCATTCACTCACTAATGCATTACTCGAGAATCACTAGCTGCATGATGGGTGCTGCCAGGTAGCAGACATACAAAAAAGGATAAAACTCAGCTCTCCTCCCTTCAGGCAGCAGAAGTGTGGTCCTTCCGCAGATAGTACCTTGATGGAAAATGAAAGACATCGCAGGAAGAACAGAGCAGTCAGGCCCTGGCTGGGAGAGGGATAAGAATTGCTTCTGAGAACCCAAGCTGTTGACTTGTATGTGTTCTGAGTGATTGTTCACCAGGTAGATAGGCTGGCCAAAGACCCGGAAAGGTGGGTTTGGTCATGCTGGTCATTAGCTCATGTTTGTTTAGAACAGCCTATGATATGTTGATATGTTAGTTTTTTTTTGTTTGTTTGTTTGTTTGGGTTTTTTTGATATGTTAGTTTTCTATAGGCACTCTAATAAATGAATACAAATGTAGAGACTTAAAGTAACATGCGTATTTTATAGTCTTGGGGCTCAGAAGAAGGGATCTTCCTGAGCTAAAATCAAAGTGTTGCTCCTTTCTGAAAGTTCAAGGCAAGATTCTAGTTTCCTGACTTGGGCAGATTCTAGAAGGCATGCACTCTTTGGCTCATGGCCCCTTCCTTTGTCTTCAAAATAAGCAGTGGTGTACTGAGACCTTCCATGCTGCATCACTCTGACACCCTCTTTGCCCTTGTTCTTCTGTTCTTAAGAACCTCTTCCAAGTAGATTGAACCCATTCAGATAACCCCCCCAGACTTTAATCATGTGTGACAGCCCTTATGAAGGTTGCATATTCACAGGTTCCAAGAATTAAAGCATTGACATCTTTGAAAACCATTATTCTGTCTACTTGGAGGGGGAAAACTGGCCGCAGATGGGGATGGAGCAATGGGCAGGGGCTTTCTGTAATATACTGCAGTTGGTGAGACAAACCAGTGACAGACAAACAGGCAAGGGACAGTTAGTGCTTGGATGCTGTTGGGCCCTTCCTCCCACAATGATCAGAACAGGTCTCTCTGACCTTTAAGCTCCCATACAGTGCTAAGTTGTACCCAGTGCTCCTGGGTCTCAGAAACAGCAAGAGCCTTTTATCTGGACTTATGACCCCCACAATGGTGCTTCAGATTAAAATGTCTCTCAGCTTTGCCATTCACCTTGATTTGAGACTCTGGGAAAAGCCAGGAATCTTGGTAGAGGAGTGGTCACCACTGAAATGAGCAAGAGCAAGATCACCATAACTTCTGAGGTGCCTTTTTCCAAAAGGTATTTGAAGTATCTCACCAAAAAATATTTGAAGGATAATCTGAGTGACTGGTTGCACATAGTTGCTAGCAGCAAAGAGAGTTATGAATTACATTACTTTCAGATTAACCAGGACAAAGAGGAAGAGGAAGATGAGGATTAAAGCTCCTTTGTCTGGAATATATTTTATGAGTTTATGAATAAAACTTGGGAAGTAAAAAGAAAAAAATGTCTCTCAGTTCCCCACATTACCTCCCTGCTATCTTTGCAATGGCCCTGATGGCTCCCCACTGGCAGTCCCCAAAGTGCCTCCTCCAATCCTGGACCTCAGTCTATCTTGCCTTTCTTTCCAGTCTTCTTTACCCTGCCCATGCCCTGCTATGAGGGTGCTTCCTATGGCTGGGACTCCCAGAAAGCTGAGCTTACTCTTCCCCAAACTCTTTTTCTTTCTGCTTGAACAGGCTCACACATCATCCTCCATAACCCTCTGACCATCCTATCCCTCAGTCTTAGACACCCTACACATGCTCACAAAGCACACACTTCAAGTCCTGAACCCACAAGACCTTTCATATTTCTTCCTACCCACTTTGACCTAAGACAGAAGTCTAAACCAGAGAGTGGAGAGGATTCCTTGCCAGCATTTTGGGGCCAGGAAGAATTCTATCCAGACTCTGGTTTTTATTTTTTTGTATTTTAGGGAAATGTCTACAGTAGTGCTCAGAGTCTCACTACTAGATCGGACTCATAGTGATCAGCCTGTTTACAGCCTCCCAGAAACTGGGATTACAGGTGCGCACCACCACACCCAGTCTTAATTGCTGTCAGGGGCGGGGCTGGCACAGCAGGCCCCAGGATTGAACCACTGGTTCCTATAGCTGCTTGCGGGCACTTTAATCTGCTGAGTTATTTAGCCAGCCCCAGACTCTGGAATTAAAAGGGGCCTTTCTCAAGGAAAGAACTAGAAAATATCCATCATTAAATGATGTACTGCATAATGTTGGTCCTTGATTAAAAGGATTTTAAAGTGAAATAAAATGTATGTTTTGAGTTGTTGTTGTGGTGGTGGTAGTGGTGGTGGTGGTGGTGGTGGTTGTTAAAGAAATGAGAATGTTGTTGCCCATGATGGAAAAAAATTCACAAGTCAGGCCACACTGTATGTTCACAAACTGCAGTTCTGTAAATGTCCCCCATTTGAATTTGTTGATTTTTGTTAAAACCAACTCACCTTAGAAACTTTTTGGGTCTGGCCAAATAGCTCAGTGGATTAAAGTGCCTGCAAGCAGGCGCAGGAACTGGGGGTTCAGTCTCCAAGCCTGCCAATACTGGCCCCACACCCATGACACGCTGAGACAATTGAGACTGGGCATGGTGGCACATGCTTATAATCCTAGCTCTTGGGAGACTGTAAACAGGCGAGACCCTGAATACCCTGTAGACCCTTCCCTAAACAACTGCTTTTTGTGCACATGTGTGTATATGTGTTATAGTTTGTGTCTAGGTGTCCCCACCCCAAAGCCTCATGTTGTCATCTGTGGGGCTTTCTCAGAAGTGGCTGGATCTACGGTATGTAAGACTGAGACTGATTCCCAATGCAGTGCCAGGATCAAGGGCACTAGGACTAAGGATGGCAGTGCTACCTGCACTAAGTAACCTGGATAAGATAAAAGGAGTAGAAAGAGCTCCGCTTGTCTCTTTTTTTTTTTTTTTTGTCTTTTTGAGACAGGTCTCACTATGCAGTTCAGGGTGGCCTTGAGCTCATTTTGTAGCCCAGGCTGATCTTGAACTCACACTGATCCTCCTGCCTCAGCCTCCCAAGTGCTAGGGTTACAGGCATGCGCCACCATGCCCGGCTTGCTCTGCTACCTTCTGACAGCCATGTAGTGTTTCTCCTCTTTGAGGCCTGTCTGCTGTGCTACCCTGCCTTGGGGCCAGCTGAGCATGGCCTGAAACCTTTACGAACTATGAGCCTTCCCTCCATTAACTTTGGATGTTCGGTATGTTGTCTCAGCAATGAAAAAAGTAATTAAGACAGTGTGAACAGGTGGGAAAATCACAGTAACTTGCTTCTTAGAAACCCAAATCTGCCTGGTAGCCGTTACTCAGCTGCGCAGGCAGGGCTGTAGGCCAGGAGAGTGTTTCCTCTGAAGCTGCCTCTGACAAGAGATCCAGGGCCAGACTTTCACTTCTCCCCGCTATGAAGAAAGTGTTTCTCTTGAAAACCAGTGTCTGCCTTGCCTCCATTCCCTATCTAATATAAGATAACACTAAGATGAGAATTTATTCAGGTTAAAACTTCATGGTTAGTGGGCCTCAAATGTAGCTCAGTGGTATATGTACTTAGCATATATAAGGCACAAGGCTCTGGGTTGGTCCTAAAAAACAAAATTTTGGGGTTCAAAAAATGTAGGAATTAAGAATGAGACCAGGGAGGTGCAAACCCTGGAGGGTTTGCTGGTGAACTGGGTATGAATGGTGTGTAAAGGTGACCTAGGGGGCATAAGGGACAGCAGATGTGCCTCTCTTTAGTCTTTGTTCCATTTGGAAATAGAAGGAATGCTTCCTTCTGAAGGCCAGACTCACAGCCAGGCCCAGGGTGTCGTTTTAAGACTTCCATATTTGGTCAATCTATATTCTAGCTTTGGTTTTTGTTGTATGGGAGTATGAGATTGTATTTAGCATTGGAAGTTGTAAGGGGTGGAGAGCTGACTGGAAGAAAAGAAGGAGTTAGGGAGAAACTGGGAGTTGCCTTCAGGTTTGCAGCTGTTCCTACAGCAAATCTTTATAGAGTTATCCTCAAGCCCTAGCCCTACAATATAAGGACTGCCGGGTAGCACAGCCAAAGGCTCTGAAAAGTCCTACACACCCAAGGCTGGCTAAGCCAGTGGCATTGTGCCAGGAGCAATCTGGAAGATTCATGTGTATAAGACCCTAGGAAAGGAGAGGCTTAGGCAGCGTCTGAACTGACCCTAGGTCTTATCAGAGGCAGGGGGTGTGGGGGTGAGCAGCCCTCACTCTCCAAGCCCCACTGCCTTTCATTCTGTCCAAGATTTGCCAGCCATTTTCCCCGGTTTTTTTTTTTTTTTTTTTTTTTTTTGTATTTTTTAGGGAAAGGTCTACAGGGTGTTCAGGGTCTCACTACTAGGTCAGACTCATAGTGATCCCCCTGTTTACAGCCACCTAAGAGCTGGGATTACAGGGTGTGCCACAACGCCCAGTCTCAATTGCTGCCCAGTTTCAATTGCCATCTCAGTGCACCCTGGGGTGAGGGGGACACCATGGCAGACCCAGTGATCTGGGATCAAAGCCCTGGCCCCTGCACCTACTTGCAGGCACTTTAATCTGCTGAGCTATTTGGCTGGCCCTTTCCCAGCCATTTTCTATCCTAGAATAACATCCAGTTCCCTACCAGCAGTCATGTAGGATAAAGGTGTGACCAGGGTACCAGAATTAACATACTGCCATATCCCTGAGTCCCAGTCTAGTCCTGAGCTGGACTGTCCTCTCCTTCCTGCCTGCTCCTACTCCTGTCAGAGGAAGACAGGGGAGGCCCTACCTTCTGTGTAGGACTTACATGTCTGCTTGGAAGAGAGAAGGATGGATCTGACCTCTGTGGTCCATGTCCACTGTGTCTAGATGGAGAACAGAACCCTTTCCTCTTCTTGAAGAGATAGGGTCTGGGGGACATACCCTTTCCTCTGCTAGCAGCTCTCAACCCTCACTAGTTCTGTCAGCCCAAGCCCTTCAGGGCCTACGAGGACTCAACCCTCAGCCCTTTCTCCAGCCCCACAGACCACCCTGAGACCCACTACACCACTGCTTCTGGTTTCCTGAATGCCCACATATCGTGTTCTTCTAAACTCCAATATAGCTGTTCCCTCCACAGAATACTGTCCTCACCAGTGGTCTCCCTTCAGTTGGACAACTCCCTGACATCCTCCAGCTTTCTACAGACAGATCACTTCCCAGCAAAATCTGTTCTGATGACCAAATCTAATTTGCAGGATATCCCACCATGTATAATTTTCTGGTTTATGTAGTTTTTTGATTCACACAGAAACCAGGTGCTATGAGGGCTGAAACTCTGACTCTCCTCCAGGGTTGAATTCCTGATGAATGGTGGTGAAACTGGCAAGTGTGCTACAGTGGACTGTTTGTTATTATCAAAAGCTCTGAAAGAAAGGCTCACCATCATTCTTATAGGTACTATGAAGATTTGCCTGATGACTAAATGGATAGTGGGGGGTTAGAAACTGAGCCCCCACCCCCAAAAAAGGGGGGACCAGGGAGATAGCTCCATGGCACAAGTGCCTGTCTGGCAGGTGCAAGGTCATGAGTTCAGTCCCACAAAAAAAAAAAAAAAAAAGAAAAGAAACTAAGCTCCTAAAAAAGGACAGTGATCTTACTTTCAAGAAACAGACCATTCTTCCTGACCCAAGCTCATGGCTATTCAGCCACCAGGAGTGTGGCCCTGGATTTCAACCCCATCACCATAAAAAAAAAAAGAAAGTTTGCCATTCTGACAAACATCACTATCACACTCCAATTTGGGTTAGCCTTTCTATTCATGAGGAAGTTAGAATGAGATCATGACTTGATTCCAGGGCCCAGCATTAGTCTTCTGAACTCACCCAGCTTTATGAGTCATCTCCATGGTGGAGGCAGACAATTTCAAACTCTAAAGGTCAATCAATATGTCAGAGTATGCAGTAAATCATTTGCGTTCCACCTGGTGCCCCTTCCATTCCCTTGAAAAGCCTGCCTTCAGTCTGTGCCCCTGAAGATGCTTCCGAGGAAGAAGTGGCCTGGGCTAGGGTGGTGATTACCTCGAGGAAAATTAATGCTGTGCCATCAATCCTGGAGGCAGAAAAGGGCCCACAGCCAGATGGCTGCGCATTAGCCAGAATAACTCACGGCTGAGCTGGCTGGGTTTAGGAAGGCCTCTCCTTGGCCCAGTGCATAAATCAGCAGCCCTTGTTCAGCGAGAGTGGGAGCCTTTGTCTGAGCTGGGGGAAGGGCACCAGCTCCAAAAGCCCCTCTTTCATAGGGTCTACCATCTTCTGACACCCTTCTCAGCCCAGACCTATGCTTCACACATCACCTAAAGATGAGGCCATGAAGCCCCAGTCCTGAGTTCTGGGAGGATCATAGGAAGGGGTTGTTGTTGTTGTTGTTGTTGTTGTTGTTGTTGTTGCCAGCTCAGCCTGCCCTGGCAATGGGACTGGCGCAGGATGTGGTGGCTAGGGATTGAACCGCAGTCCCTGCAGTTGCCTAAGCTTCTGTAAGCAGGCGCTGTAGACTGCCAAACCATCTCGCCAGCCCAGGGAAGGGGCTTTTAGCTAGGCTGTCAGCATATAACATGACAGCCCCCTTTCCACTCCTCAATCCTTAATTGGATTGTCAGAGGACATGTGTGGCTTATAAAATAGGTCAGGATGGTTTTCAGGAAAGCAAGCAAGGCTGCCTCAGGTTGAGTGCCCAGAAACTGCTGAAGGGAACATACTGGAGACACAGAGAGACTCATCCAGGTTCTGGCCTTGCCCTGCACTATGAAGTCTTGACTACTAGATGTAGTTAATGAGATCCAGCAACATAAAGAAGGAAAACTTCTTTGAATGTTGAAAATGGACCTTTGAAAGTATTTAGAGCAGTGTCATGTGTGATGAGCACTTGGTAGGGCCTGGGGTTCCCAGAACTAAGAACATCCTCATGCTTTGGTTGTCAGTCGTGCCGTGTGGAGGATCCTCATCCCAAGTGTCATGTGCTATATTTGTCAAGTCAGACCAAGCTGAGCTATGGCAACAAATTGGCCTTGAACTCTGCACAGCTTAACCCAATGGAGATTTGTTTCTTGTTCCCTCTAAAGTCCCAAGTGGGGCAAAGCCCTGTTTTTTGCCTTGTTACCCTATGACAAGGTTGACAGTCCCCCCACCTCCGTGGCCATACTACCTGGCACATACCCACTTTGGTGTTCAGATTTGCAAAAGTGACAAGGCAGGGGGTCTAAAAGGACACGTTTTGCTCTCTGTACCCATATTCTTGCCATAGTGGGCTGAGGCAGAGATGGTAATTGTCACAGCCACACTGGTAAGCAAATATCCTTTACCTGTCCTGTACGAGCCTCTTAATTCAGCAACTAACTTTGGGTATTTGGGGGGAGTCTGAGTACCCAGCATTCACCCCAGGGCAGGGAGAAATCTGAGGAACTAATATGAAATCTGAGGAACAAAGGCTCAACCTAAGAGGGAAGGGGAAGAACTCTGAATTTGCTCTTGATTAGTTTTGAGAAATTAGGCAAATGGCCTGGGCTGGGATGGGGAGGCCTGTCTGCCCATTTGCCCACTGATCTACAAGAAGCAGAGAAATCCCTGAAATGATCTTGGGTTCCAGGAATTGATTGTCCAGTGTCCCCTATCTCACCCAAGGGACCTAGGGCAGCACCCTGGTGCAGGGAGCCAGCCAGGTTAGTGCGATTGAAACTTTCATCGCAGGGCCTACAGGGTATGCAAGTGTGAACCTAGCTCTACTTTGGACATGAGTCTCAGCTCTGCCACTTGATACCTGTGTACCCATGGGAAGCGATTTATGTCTTGGTCCTTCACTTTCTCCTTGCCAAAATAATAAGAAAGCATAATGAATAACTACTTAACAGGGAGGCCATGAAGAGGAAGTTAGGTAGTGTGTATGTCACACAGAGCCACCATTTATTATTGTTGTTAGTTGTTTTGCTTGTATTGATGATTCTTCCCTGGGAATGTTGGCTACTTTGGTTTCTGGGTTGGGCACAGAAGCATCAAAGTCAAGTTTAAGGCTTCAGGAGTATATGGTTCTCAGGCTTATAGCTTGGCCCAATAGGTGGCCATAGGCAGTAGAGGCATAGGTCTGGGGCCAGCCCACCTGATCAGGTAGGTCCCCTATTTGCTCTGTGTTACTTGAGCAAGTGACTTTAGCTTATCTGTAAAGTGAAGGGACTAATTGCTTCCACTTTCCTGTGGGGTTATTATGAAGAGTCTGTGAGACAATTGTGTTGTTTTAATAGTACCTGGAATTTTAACTCAAATAATGACACTGTTGAAGACTTAATCAAGATAGGGCCAACCAGATAGCTCAGCAGAATAAAGCATCTGCTTAGGCAGAGTGTAATGGCCAGGTTTTGGTCCCTGATATGCTGTGCTGGCCCCTTCCCGGGGCACACTGAGACTGGATTGAGACTGGTGTGGTGGCACACTCCTGTAATACCAGTGCTTGGGAGGCTTGAAAGCAGGAGGATCACTATGAGTCCTATCTATGTAGTGAAACCCTGTAGTCCCTGTAGACCCTGTGCCAAATGCATAAAAAATAATAATAATTAAAAAAAAGATTTAACCAAGATGTATGGAGTTCAGATCATGGTGGGAGCTGAGCCATCTCATACCAGTCAGTATCCAAAAGAGATATCCAATCATGGCCATTCCAAGTGTCATCTGTGAAACCTGCGCTACCCCTTCTCCTTCCACCGGATTCATACTTGCACTCAGAGGAGGCACTCCAGGGCCTGAATGCTGACGGTAGGTAGCCTTCTTTTGACAGGCATGCTGGTCAGAAAGCCAACTATATTTCATCTACTTAATTTTTTTTTTTAGCTTTACTCATGCTTTCTGCCCCTTAGGGCAAGGTAGGACCTGTTAAATAATCATGAAATGAAATCGTGGGATCAATAAGCCAAGTTTATTATTTTCTTACTCCCTAGGAAGCCATATATAGAACAACTGAAGTAAAATTAAGACTTATTCATACAAATGCCATCTAAAACATCTCCAGTGCACCATAGCATGAATACAGGTTACTTTTCAGTCCTTCCCAGGGCATGGTGCCTCAAGGATGCTAAGGGCCCTGTTCACTCTGGTGGCCAAGGGAAACCCACCCTTCCTACACACTGTGATTTTCATCATTCCTGGATGGGAGCATAAGGCAATTTTTAAAATTTTAATATTCAATTTTCTCATTTTAATTTCTTAAATGACCCTCACATACTATTTTTTATAGCCACCTATAGATATGAAAAGCAGACAGATTTTGCCTACTAGAAAATCCATTTACTAGCTAGGCTAAACCCCATGTTTAGATAGGATTTAACTCAGGTTGTTTTGAACCAGGCAAAAAGTGCAGTGTGTGTCTCACCAGGTCTTCCATCAGGAAGGCAGAGAATCAGATACGGACAATTTACAGAATCTACACTGTGAATGAGCCCCTTGGTCTCCTTTATGTGAGTACGCTAAAACCAGAGGAAGTATGGGGGCACTTGCCCAGATCACCACTGAGATGAGGGTACTGTCACACATGAGGTGGCTAGGCCAGTAGTTTGGGGTGAAAAGAGTCTAAGATGCTTCCTGCACTGAATAGATGCAAGGAGTACCACCTCCAGTGGGGGGCAGGTTGGAGAGCCTCTTTAGCTCCTACAGTGCAGTAGTTTTGGAGTTCACTTGTTTCTACCAGAACAACCCATGTCACCTGTCACCTGGGTGCTTCTGTGTCTAAAGGGACCTCTGCTGATGTGGGTGATACATGTGAGCCATACTCTCTGCCTAGTGCTCTATAGTTGGAAGAAAGAAGCCCTGTGGAAGCCTCATGTTCTTGGGAAGCATATAATAGCCTCATTTCAGGTCTTTGGGGTGCAAGCTCTGAGCTCCATATGATTTGCTCAAGGTGTATGGTGAAGTCCTGGCAGAACCAGTATCTCCCAAGCCTGCCTGGGCCCTGGGCATTGATGTCCTCTCCATGGCCAAGCCTCTACCCTGAGCCTTGCCAAAGGGTGCCCTGCCCATAGTTGAAGGGCCCAAAGGGCCCCTACTTGGAGTGCTGAGGCAAATTCTCTGGGGCTAGACTGCATATACTCCTTCCAGCTAGGAGTGGATAGAGAGGAAGAAGGCCCAGAAAAATCTTGCAGTGTTTCTCACACCAGTTAGAGCTGGCAGGAGAAACTAGGGTGATCCCTGAGCAAGCAGGCTGAGACAGTTCAGTGCTTTCAGGGAGTCAGATTTTGTGCCCTCTGATATATAGCCTCAGGCTTGAAAGTGTACCTATAACCACAGCTATGGGCTTAGACCCACCCTCTCCAAAGTAGACTGAGTTGGCTGCTAAGTAGTGCTGTGTGAACCTGTTCTCAGAGGGCCTGGAAATGATACCAAAGCAAGCCTTTGCTCTCTCTACCCCTAGTGGGTACCTATCCTGACCACAGGGGTAAGGACACTGCCATCATATTTGCAGGTGTATTTGTTAGGATACCAAGTAACAAAGAAGCATGTTCTCAATGTTTGAGAACATTGTTTGAGCCCTATGGAGGGCTCAAACAGTGCAGTCTGTCCAATAAAAATGAAAGTCATTCTCTTCCTCTCTGTATAACACCTTCTCCACCTCTGTCAGCAAATGTCCTTCCAGACCCAGACACTTGGCTTAGCCTGTTCTCCACTGTCACCCTACCCTAACACAGGCCTTATTCTTGGTAGGTGCTCAGTAAATATTTAGAGGGTAAATGAATATAGCTATAGTTTTTGTGCAGTTGGGACTGTATTGATCTTGTTCTTACAGTTGAGTTTGGCACTTTCAAGTGGGGTTTTCCTGCATTGGGACACCCAGGTGGCAATTATTGTACCTGATTGCATTCAGTGGACATGTTTGGTGTGCTGTCCTGAGTATAGCCATCCTGCTGATGGGCAGCAGATTGTCTGCATTCATTACTATCACACAAGACCAGGATCATCAGTAAAATTGCTGGACTCACTCTTAGGTGTTGCAATATTAATGAACAGCTCTTACAAAACTGCCTTTCACAAAAGGCCATGACCGCCATCCACCCTTGCCATTTGTGCCAGTATAGCAAACCAGCACATATCCATATACAAAGCATTGTCAGCCAATTTAACTGGTCAAGCAGCTGAGGAATTCCTCCTCCCGTGCTCCAAGTATCTGGGGAAAGGGCCTAGCCCAGAACAGGTCTGTGAGAATACCAAGGCCACCTGCCAAAAGCACTGGATTCAGCAACACACCCAGCACCAGGCATCAGTCCATACCAGTGAACTCTGAGTGCTGTTCTATTTTTGCTCCCCAGCTTTGCTGGTCAGAGAGAAGCTAGGAAAGACTTCCTGCAGTTGGAATTCCTGCCTTCATTGCATATGTTTAGAGGCTATGCAGCTGGACTCTCTCAAACTCCACCATCCTTCACACTCAGAATATCTGTTTAGATGTTCTCAACCCTCTGCTTGATCATTATTTACTTTAAAGTAAATATGCTCACTTAGTTATTTAGTTCTTTGCCAAGCACTCCATTGTATAAAATAATGCATTGAATCCCAGTTCCTTGGAAGAACCTCAGAAGGGAGACCTGTTTCATATGACCAAAGCTTCAAAACCACTCAAAAATTCTTGGCTTGAATAAGAGTTCTAAAATGGGTTTTGTTGTTGTTATTGTTGTTTGTTTTTGCTGCATTTGTGGATGCATTGAATGATTCCTAAGCATTGGTTAGAAAAGAGACCAAGGGCAACCTAACCACAGTTGTTCCATGACAAATGTCCTCAGGCAACTGGATGTGATGTTGATGGGCATCTGTGATACCACCATAGAGCCTCAGCAGCTTCGCAGTGGACCATTTTATGACTGTTTCTTCCAGTAACTCCCCACCCACTGCCTCCAGGGAATGGGCTGTAGGCACTGGTAGAGCTTGCTTATAAAACACCCCACCTCCTTTTCTCAGTAAAGACCTGAGGCAAGCAGTTTTCCCTCTATGTTTATATCTACCCCAACTCACACCATGAACTGCTTCTATTAAAAGAAGCAGGAGATTGATAACGGGTGTTGAGAAAGATATCATTATTTCAAAGAGTGAAAGGGAAGTTGTGTGTGGCTTGCTGTAAAAGCTCATAGGCCTGTTCATTGTCAGCCACTTGATGAAGAAGCCCCACTTTGTGGTGGCTGCTCAGGTCTGGTCCTCATGCCGAGAGGCCAAAGTGTGCTTCGAGGGTGTAGCTTTTAGGAGCAGACTGTAAGCTGTGTATGTCCCAGGAGCTTCCCCCACATCTCACAGACTCCACTACCACAGGAGGGTTAGCATGAGGTGTAGACACTGCATAGGACCATGTGCTGGCTTGGAGGCAGGTCAAGGTCACAGGTTGTGGATGACATACAGCATGTGACCACCAATACACAAGCAAACACTGCCATTTGCCCGCTCTGATTTTCGTACATCACAAACCTGAGTCTAAGGTTTCCCTCTTCAAAAAAAGAAAATGTCAGGAATGCTTTGGGCAGTACTGAAACACACCAGACCTTTAGTAGTTGTCACTAGAGTCCTCCAAGGTGCAGAATGACCTCCTATGCTCTCTGCAAATCAGCTGCAGCCGAAGCAAGAGCAAAGTCCCATTTCAGTATCACCCCATTTTTCTTTGCAGATGGGTGTACTCTTGAAGTCCCCAAGCAGGGGGGCTTTCTCACCCAAGGGCCATTCTGTATGACATCACCTGAACCACTAGGGGCTTGCATAGTCTAAGGACTTAAAAGTTGGCCTCCTCTTTTTAGGATCTGCATGGGCTTACTCTGTGGGAAACCTCAAGATTAAAGTAAGGTTTTGGAAAAGATGCTGAGATCATTAACTGGCTTGCAAACATTCTCAGTGTCTCTGGAAAGTTATTTTACAAATATAATTTGAACATCACTGGTTTCACTTCTTACCCCTGAAATTTCTAGTTGATTCTCTTCTTTCCCTTTATTTTTGGTGCAGTGATGGGAGTAAGGGGCCAGAATCACTATCCCCTAGGGATCTGAGTACTAGGTCTATCATTATCTACTAGCTGTATGACCCTAGGCAAGTTCCTAAAACTGTCAGAGGCCTTAGTTTTTTCATATGCAAGAGAATTAAATTGCTTTATATCCTCAAAAGTGTTTGAGTTACAGTATAAATCACAATTCAGGACAGTTGTCATGATCATCAGAGAAGGACACTCCCTTCTCCCCCTCACCAAGTGCTGAGGTCCCCATTAAGCAGAGAAGAGCCAAGACAAGGACCATCTGCTCCTGGACCATCCCTCCAGACATGTCCCAAGGGTCCCCTCCTCTAGAACACCCACTTCTACCTCCACTGGCTGTCTCATAGCTCCTGTACCCCTCTCTCATGCTGCATTTGGGGCATTGCATGAAATACAACTTTATCTCCTGTAAGTTTAATCAGACATTGTCAACACAGCAAAGCATGAGAAAGGAGTTCCGACCTCGGTAGAGACCCCCTTACTGTTCCCCACAGAAAACTAGGGCCATCAGCCATAAGCAGATTTTGGAAGCTGTAGCATATGCCTTGCTGAACACATCAGTGGTTTTGCTGGAGCCTACTGGTCTCTCCCCTGCTCACCTCAGTTGAAGGTGGACAGGAAGGGATCATATCACCTCTTTCTCCTTATATCCAAATGGCCTGGCACTGAGTAGCTGCCAAATTAATGTGAACTTGTCTCTAAAGAAAGAGGGGGCTGGGGAGATAGCTCCAAGGCACAAGAGCCTGCCTGGCAAGTGCAAGGTTGTGAGTTTGAACTCCAGTCCCACAAAAGAAAGGAAGGAAGGAAGGAAGGAAGGAAGGAAAGAAAGAAAGAAAGAAAGAAAGAAAGAAAGAAAGAAAGAAAGAAAGAAAGAAAGAAAGAAAGAAAGAAAGAAAGAAAGAAAGAAAGAAAGGCAGACAGCAGGGCACTGGGTAGGGAGAGGCTGACATGTGCCTGATACCAGGGAGGAAGGGGGAACCAGAGGGCATAACAATGTAGAAGAGAACCCTCCAGAGGAAAGAGAGGTATGTCTTGAACAGTTGCAGAAGGCCCATCCCCACAGCCACAGTTAGAGGCCACAGAACAGTAGCTGTGAGACACAGCTCCTTGTAGGACCAGGAGGGAGAGTGTTGATGCAGTAACAGGTGGCAGGAAGAATCCATTGGCCTCCTGCCTCATTGTTAGGGATGGGGGAGGAAGGCCTTTGAGTGACAGGCAGGTCACAGCATGTTCATGGAAGGACCAGAGGTCACATTATGCGCATGCAAGAGTAAGGCAGTTTATTTCCTTCTTCTTTAGTAAAGTAGCACTGTGAAGCACAACTGGTTCCGTTCTTCTGAGTGATTCCCTGATCTCAGCCTCCTTCTGGGTACTGGCTCACCCAGCAGCCCCCTCCCCTTCCTTAGCCTACTTTGTCCTGGTGAACCATCTTGCTGTGTCACCTTTGGGTGACAAAAACTCAGGTTCCAAGGCTTACAGAGAAACTGAAAGATGACATGAGTCAGGGGTTCCAGAGGCTGGACCTAGCAGCATTGTCAGTCCCAGGCATGCCTGCCCAAGAAGTTGCCAGCCCTGAAGTGTGCTTACAGTAAACAGTCTGGAGGCCAGCCGAGCTCCATGCACAGGTGCAGGGCTTATGGGAGGAGGCACAGTGTTTTGTGGCTTAACGGGCCTCTTGGCACCAGCTGCTCAGACGGGGGCAGCTGTGTGCCCCAGGAGGCCTTATCCTCTGAAGTGGGAGGCCTTTGCAGGCACCACTTCCCCCACCCTGCGCTTTTTCCAGGCCACACCAGGCAGTTCCCTTCTGAAGAATTGACCTCATGTGTCCCTTTTTCATCTGAGTTCTGTAGAAAAAATAAATCCCTCCTCTTTTTTCTTTGGAGCTCTCTATGCATCTCTGGGCCCCCTCTGCCCAAACATGCATTCTTTCATTTCCCTATTACCTGTGCCATATAATTTGTAATATAACTCAAATGTGAAAAATTAGCTCTGCATGGTTGCCATGAATTTTACATGAATCATATTTAAATCAATAAAGTCTGTAGATTGAATCAAGCTATGGTTATTATGAAGAAGTGGGGGCTGATTTAAAGGGGCCATGGGCCTTGAAGCACATAATGGAAAAAGTTGTCCACCAGTGGATCAGCCACGATAGTGTTTAACCTTTTGCAGTTTTGGGCTTCTCAGTACCTGGGATGTCTTTGAAGTGTCTCTCCTTTCTTCTTAGGAGGTGTGATCAAGCAGAACCAGAATGAAAGTCACTTTTTCCATGACTTACTTCTTTGAACAGTTGCTAATCTTTTTTTTTTTTTTTTTTTTTTTTTTTTTTTTTTTTTTTTTTTTTTTTTTTTTTTTTTTTTTTTTTTTTTAAGTGGGTAGTCTCTTAAATAACATTCTGTTTCAAATGTGTGAGCTTGGGATCTTTGATGTAAATAGCAGGAAAATGTGGGCAGTAATGTTGTAGAAGGTGGAAAGCCTACCTTTTCTAGGTCATACTTTAAGAGCAACAGCCAGAGAGAAGAAAGACAGGAAGGGCAACAAGAATAGTGGAGAATGAAGCAAGAAATAAGCCCATGCAGAGATCCAAGCTGTGTGTCTTTCTGGGCTCCCCCACCTCTCCACAGTCCCCCTGATCCCTATCCTTGACCAGCTGTGTTCTGAGGGAATAATTGCTGTGTGCTTGGCAGAGCTCTCCAGGTAGCAGCCACCAGGTAGTTGGCACAGTTCTCATTGCAGCAGCTCTGTGGCTGGTTGAACAAGCATACTGTTGAATTGCTAAAAGCATAGCAATGACATAAAACTGGCATGAAACTAACTGGACCTTTGCTTTGGAAGTTATTGGTCTTTATTATCTTGTAATTGCATATATACTGTGCAAATATCTTCTGGTAAGAAAACTAAACCAGGGCCCGGCGGGATGGCTCAGTGGTCTAAAGCTCCTGCTTGGGGAAGCTTGGGTGGCTTCAGGGACCTTGGTTCTATCCCCGGCACCACATGCTATGCCAGCCCTGCCCTCAGGGCAGGCTGAGCTGACCATAAAAATGAATGAATAAACAAACAAAAAAATAAATAAATAAAAAATTTAAAAAAAAAAAGAAAAAGAAAACCAAACCAGAAAATGCATGCTTCTCACCCCAAACCATACTCTTCCCACTTTGTCAGATGACCAGGGTTATAGTTGAGTCTATATTCTTGCAAACCTGTCCACCGAGGTGACCTCCGAGTGAAACAGGACTTATTGATTTACCAAGTTTTCTTATTAGAAAGTATTGTCAGTTCACTGTAGAGCTTTAAGAAAACAATGCACATTTAAAACATGTGTGCGAGCATGCACACACACGCACACACACACAAACATTACCGTAATCCAAAGATATACTCTCTGTGTGTTGTACTGTGACCTGCATTTTTCACATTAGGCTCTGTGCATGCCTTGCCATATTGTCAGCCCAGCTGTTATGCTGTATCATACTTTATTTGCAGTACTGAGGAATGAGCCCAGTTATTCTGCATTGAGCTACATCCCAGCCTTTTTTTTTTTTTTTTTAACAAGTTCTCACTAAATTGCCCTGGCTAGTTTCAAATTTGTGGTTTTCTACCTCAGCCTCTCAGAATGCTGGGATTATAGACATATGTTACCTACCATACCTGTCCATACTTTTCACAATATGACATCTAAGATACTTTTTGGATGGTACATGTGTGACCTTTCCATCCATATAAATAGGCATGTTTTTACAGACATGATACTAATTTTTACATTGATAAAAATAATACCAAGTGTCGCTTTAAAATAAGTGTAAGTACAAAGAGAGACATAAAGACATTATCAAATAATGCATATAGTTGAAGGGATCAAAAAAATCCTGAAGGATGACCAGTGGACTAAGTAACTGCTTAGGCAAATGCAGGGACCAGGGTCCAATCCTGGCACCTCATGTTGCACTAGCCCTACCCCAGGCATGCTGAGCTAGCCACCAAGTCCAGACATGGTGGCACACACCTGTAATCCCAGTGCTAGGGCGGCCAAAATCAGAACCACTATGAGTCCAAGCTGCATAGTGAGACCCCTGTACAAAATACATTAAAAAAAAAAAAAAAAAAGTCCTTAAGGAAGTAAGAAATGAATAAGTTTTAGGAAACACTAAAAATAAGTTTTTAAAAAGACTGTAGGGCTTGGGTATAACTTACTGGTGGATCACTTGCCTAACATACAGGAAGCCTTGGGTTTAATCCCTGGCACCACAAAAAAATAAACACACACGTGGACTGTATGACACTGCATCCTGAGGTTCTGCCATGATTCTGTTTTCCTTTATGTGGGAGTCTCCCTATCGAAGTCTCCTTTTTGAGTTCAGACATCCCTGGAGCTGAATCTTTACCCTGAAGTGGAAGGATGGCTAGCATATACGATTCTAGAATGGACCTTGGCAGTCTGTCCAGGGCAGGTCCAACTGGTAGACTTCCTTTGTGGCCAGGTTGTCCTCTAGGATGGCTGTGTTGTGAGCAGCTCGGTAAGTAACAAGGGGCTGCTTTCCTGGTTTAAATTCACAGCTGAGTAAATCTTCCTATCACTTACCCTTATCTGCAAGATTTAATCCATGCCCTAGTCCTTGACAGATTTCTTGCTTTCCCTGTGTTCTGGGGGCTTCTTTAAGTGCCTTTTAATATTTCCATTGTGTGTGTTAATCTTTCATTAGAAGTCGATGTATCAGAAATATTTTTAAAAGGCTTAGCTCAATTAATTTTTTTCCCTGCCCTATTATTTTACATCCTTCTTTACCTGAATCATTAATGGCAAAGAGCACTGACATGTAGGATTGAGTTCAGAGCTATTCTAATTAACTCCTGAGGATGCCTAAGCAATCCATCAGACCTAGGATCACATTACAGCCTCCATGTTTACTGGCTTGGGTTTATTTCCCCCTACCCCACCCCCACCCCAATGAGCTCTCTCTAAGTCTGAAAACCTCCAGTGTTTTGGCCCCGTTGGATATCTGTTTTATAAATGGCTTGAGTAGTCTCACCCTACTGGTGTAGGAGGAGAAAAAGATTTTGTATTTGTTGTCTTCCGTGACTGCCATTCACATAGCAAGAGTTCCCACCTCCTGGTCAATCCCAGCTAAATTCAGTGCTGGCTCAGAATGTGAGCTTTGGACAGCTGTCTTTTCTTTTGAAACAGGAGTGGGACATATGTTGGTGATGCCAAAAGGCAGTACTTTGCAACAGGGTCCTCAGAAAAATGTTAGGATTTCCAGAGTCCAGGTCATACCCAGAGTAGATCAGACCACCTGAAGGTAGAGCCAGGTTCAGTGTTCATAAAGAACCCAGCTCATTCCACTTTACAACAAGCTTGGGGGCCCTGAAATCTAGGGCTGGACTGTAGAGGCCTCCACAGCAACACACTGGCACAGGGACCAACTGAATGGGCATTCAGTGCCCACTCTTACCAGAAAGAACTGATTTGGGGGAGCAGATGGAGAGGCAGAGGTCAGAGCCTGCTTAGCCCTGTCTGCAGAAGGGCGATAAGCCTGCATACTAGCAAGCTAGGTCTCTGCATACTGGAATACAGGAAGGAATAGTAGTACCAAGTGCAGACCAGCCTCTTGTAAATTGCCATCTGGCAGGACACAGGTATCACTGCTGAATCCCTTTCTCAAAAAATTGTGAACCTCCTCAATAAGGAGACTATGCTTCAGTACGGGCTCAGAGAGCTGTGCTTCAAATGCTGGGCGTGGTGGCGCACGCCCGTAATCCCAGCACTTGGGAGGCTGAGGCAGGAGGATCGGTGCAAGTTCGAGACCAGCCTGGGCTACAAAAGTGAACTCAAGGCTAGCCTGAACTGCACAGGGAGACCCTGTCTCAAAAAGACAAAAAAAAAAAAAAGAAGAAAGGTGTGCTTCAGGGTGATAGTGGTACTTAGAGTCTAATAGGTCTCCAAAGCACATCCACAGACTCTTCCAGCCCTTGTTGCTAAATAGCCCAGTGAGACCAAAGTTCTGATATCCATATTTTACACTGTTCACAGGGTGCCCTGGGCTGCCAGGGGCCTTCACTTTGAGAAATCCTGGCCCTTCCCCCAACCTAGTTGATGTACTCAGACCTCACCCTTTTCAGTTTTTCTGTACCTTCCTCCCTAGTGATGCCACCAGAGTCACATTCCAACCCTAGAGTCATATTCCAACCTTTTCATTCAATAAGTCTTCCCGTTCCTCCACTAGGAGAAACCCCTGCACATTGAACATAACAAACCCTGTCCATTCTTAGGGCTGGGATGAAGGACAAGACCAGGTCCTTTGAGGAAGCCCCAGCTGGTAAGCCCAGTGGCACTCTATATACCAGCCTTATTAGTCTCAATGCTCCATTTTCCTCAGGCCCATTGTCTCTGCTTGCTTTGTGACACAGGAAAAAGGTGTATGGAAGTATGCCTTCTGTGAGATCTGCAAGGGACTTAATTGGCTAGGTGACACACAGGAGATGAAGGTCCCCTACTGAGAGCCAAGATTGCATGTGGCCAAGCTCCCTATTCCTTACAGGTGTAGGAGCTCCCAATCCTGGGAGCAAGCTGATGGCCCCCAGGTTTCTGGGGACAGGTCCTTCTCACCTCGAATTTCTAGCCAGAAGTGAATAAGGCTAGTCTATAGGGTTCCATGCAGTGATTAGGAGTCTCTTCTTTCTGTTATGTCTTCTGTGCAGGGTCGCCCCTAAGTCTTCTTTCTAGAAGAATTACTCACCACCTGTGACTACCTAAATTTAAACTGATAAAGGCAAATTTTGCACTTTGATCCTTAGCTTTATTATGCACATCTCAAATGCTCAGTAGCCATATGTAGTAGCACATAGTAGGAAAGAACTTTTAACTTAATTTTAATTAAAATTTAAGTAGCCATTAGGCTGGCAAGATAGCTCAGTAGTGTGAAGCACCTGCTTAGGCAATCAACTGCAGGGACCAGGGTTCAATTCCTGGCACCACATGCTATGCCAGCTTCACCCGCAGGGCAGGCTAAGCTGGCCATAACATAAATAAAGTTAAATTTAAAAATACAAAGTTAAAATTTAAGTAGCCATACAAGTCAATAACTCCCAAGCTAAACAGCAGAAATATGGTACATTTCTATCATTGCAAGAATTCTTGTTGGCAAATACTGTCAACGGATAAAATAAAAAAGAATAGCACAGATTTGGGGATCTTTCTTAATCCCAGCACCCCAATTACAGGAATATGACCACCTGATTTTGTTTTTGTTTTCATTTTTTTGGTTGGGGGAGTTGTTGTCATCATTTGTTTTGTTTTTCAGTACTATAGATTTTCAGTACTATAGGACCTTCACATTCACCTCAGCCTTTATTTGTATTTTGAGCCATGATTTTCCTAAGTCACTAAATTGCCTCTGGCTTCAACCTCTCAGCATGACAGGACTATAGGCATGCACCAGACACAGTAGCTGTGGCCACCTGTTTTCAGCCCTGCAGAGCCCCAGAATCCTCACTGGCTGATTAGAAGCACGACAGTAGGGAAGAGTGGGTAGAGGTAGGATGAAGATAACAGCAATGACATTTACTGAGCACTAGTCTCCTGTTTCCTCCCTTCTCATTGCCCAGATAGCAAGTGTAGTGGGAAATAGAGGCCTGGAGCTTTACTGTGTTTAAGTGCTCAGCCTGCACAGCAGAAAGCAGAATCCATGGGGTGATGATTCTCATCTAGCCACACTGCACCTTGGAGTTGGGCGCATAGCTGCACCAAGGGGGGCAGGCTCTGCATCTGTACTAACAGTGCCCCTGCAGGTGTCCACCCACTGCTACAGTTCTGCCTGAGACTTACGCTTGCTTACTGTGGAAAACCTTCCTATCTCAGCCGAGCGTGGTGGCACATGCCTATAATCCCAGCACTTGGGAGGCTGAGGCAGAAGAATCTGTGCAAGTTCAAGGCCAGCCTGAACTGCATAGTAAGACCCTGTCTCAAAAAGACAAAAAAAAAAAATCTGAATCTGTCATCCCAGCTCAAAACCTACTTTTGTATATCAGGCTCAGGGAGAATAGGAGATCAGGGTCAGCCACACCAGCAAGGATGCAAACCCTTCAGGTGCCCAGCAATCTAGAGGCAAGGCTTTCTTGCCACCTGCCATAATCCATCTGAGTTTATTGCCCAAGTATCCTAGCTTTTTTTTAACATTTACTTTATTCTCTGTGTGTTGGTGAATTTTGTATTTGTTTGCAAATTTATTTCTAGTGGGGTCTCGGGTTGGCCTTGAAATCACTATGTAACCTAGGCTGACCTCAAACTGAATAATTTTTTCTGTCTCAGCTTCCTAAGTACTGAAGGAGTAAGATTTTCTGCAGTGAGTGTTAGTCACAGGAATGTGTCCCACACCTGGCTGTTGCTGAATTTCTCTTGCCAAGAATTTAGCAGAACTTGCCACGCATGGTGGCACATGCCTGTAATCCCAGCATGTGATCCCAGCTCAGAAGGCTGAAGCAAGAGGATTGCTTCGAGTTTGAGGCTAGTCCAGGCTGCAGGGTGATTTCAAGGCCATCCTGAACTGCATAGCAAGACCCTGTCTTAAAAAGACAAAAAGGAGGGGCCGGGTGTGGTGGCGCACGCCTGTAATCCCAGCACTTGGGAGGCTGAGGCAGGAGGATCAGTGTGAGTTCGAGACCAGCCTGGGCTACAAAAGTGAGCTCAAGGCCAGCCTGAACTGCACAGGTCCCCTTCTGTCCCTCTTTCTGGACAGAAACTTTCTTTTTCTTAATAAATCTATTCTGCTCATTAAAAAAAAAAAAGAATAGCTGACGACAGTGTTTATGCAGCCTCACCAAAAGTGAAGTTACCTTTGATCTTTGCTATAAAAGCAGCTGATTTCTTAACACAAGGAGCTAAACATCATTTCTCTACCTGATCCACTTTTATCTAACTTAATGTGACCCATACAGTCCATTTACAGGATTGGAGTCTGATTTAAAGTGTACATAGAGGACCTTGGAACTGATTCCCTGTGGGTATTTCCTGCTGGGCTCCTGGGAATTGACCCTTCTGAACAACATGGTATTAGCGGGGTGGAGTGTTAGTACTGGGTTAGTTCCAGGTCCTGTCTCAGTCTTAGTTTTCTCATCTACAAGGTGCAGATAATAGCACTTCATGCCCTGGATGGCTTTGTATACTTAGCACTGTGCCAAAAGCTTATTAGATACTCACTGCATTGTAACTTACTTGAAATTAGGATAGAAATAACATTTGCAGATGGTTGGAACTTTTGGAAACAGTCTGTCTACAGGATTTGCAAATGAGCTTAGGGTCCTTGAGCAGCTTAAGTCTTGCCTTCTCATTGTGCTGGCACAGTTAATTCTATAGATTTATTCCAATGGGTTTATAGTCTGTCTACACCCAGCAAACTGTGGCTGTGTGACAGTCATTTTGCCCTATGCATCCTTAGGACATGAATGTTTGGCTCACAGCAGGTACACAATAAATACTTGATGAAGTAATAAAAGAACGAATGAGAAATATAGTTAACTTTTTTTCATATCGTTAGTAAACCCTTTGCTTATATATAAGTTCCAGGCTGCATCTTAATTAAACTTACTAATTAAAGTTCTGAATGAAATTTCAGGGAATAAGTACTAGGCAAATGACTTCAATTGCTGTGAAAATCTCATTTTCTCAGTTGCTGGCATCTGTTTGCACTCTCGTGATGTGGCTGAGCCACCCTTACAGATAGCATCTAGGTGCTGTGGCCCAACAGCCCTCTCTGTTCCATTTCATGAGCTCCACCCTCTGAGAACACAGTTGGAATCTCCCAAATATGCCTTTCTCAGGTCTCTGGCTTCAACACATCCTTTTAGGATATGAAGGAAGGACCCACATATATACCATTCCTGGTCCAAGAGCCTCAGCCCCTGAGGTCTTAGACTATCACAACTATCACATTCCATGTTTCCATGTGTCTCATTGTTCTCTCTCTCTCTCATCTTTTTGAGACAGGGTTTCACTGCGCAGTTCAGGCTGGCCTTGAGCTCACTTTTGTAGCCCAGGCTGGTCTCGAACTCACACCAATCCTCCTGCCTCAGCCTCCCAAGTGCTGGAATTACAGGTGTGCGTCACCACACCCGGCTCATTGTTCTCTCTCCACAGTCAGCTGAGCCTTTTATTTCTGTCTCACTAACACATTACCAAATGTAGACATTCTCTTCACTAATGTTTGAGGAACACCTACTATGTGCTTGTCATGAGCAATCAACAAAATGACAAAATCCTTGCCCTCATAGAACCACCATTCAAGAAGATAAAGGTCTCTTGAATGACTAAAGTAAAATGAATGTGTGAGTGAATGAATGAATGAATGAATGGGTGAATGGATGGAGTTCTCTTATTTTGATCTTCATAAATTAAGTAGAGTAGTTCATATATATGTTGTCTTTTTCTCTTCTTTGTCCTTTGTCCTTCTTTTCTCTTTCTCTCTTTCCCTCCCCCTCCCCCCTCCCTCCTTCTCTCTCCCTCTCTCCCTTTCTCCTCTCTCTTCCTCTCTCCCTCTCTCTTCCTCTTTTCTCCCTCTCTCCTTTTCCTTCTCTTCTTCTCTCCCTCTTTTTCTCTCTCCCTCTCTCTGCAGCATTCGGAATAGGAATAGTTCCCAGGCCCTAGCATATAGTGGATAAAATGTTCCACCACTGAGACAAGTTGTTTTTATTTTTTTGTTTTATTTGATTTTTTGCTTTGTTTTGTTTGGTTGGTTGGTTTTGGGTTTTTTGTTTTGTTTGTTTTGTTTTGTTTTGTTTTGTTTGGGGTGGGGGTGTTGTGGGACCAGGGAGAGACAAGTCCATTTTTAAAAGAGAAAAAATTAGACCTCTCAATATTTATCATGTTTGAAACATAGTTTAGTAACTTAAAGACAGTCATTTGAGTGTAGTTATTATACAGAGACCTGATGATAAGATTTAGTTTCATATTAACGTATCATTGTAAATCACATGTTTTTTTGGCGCATATTGCTCCAGTGCTAAAACTTTATTGGTAAGCAATTTAAACTTAAGCAGTTTAGAAGTTAAAAACAAAACAGGAAATTTGGTTTGTGAATTCTATAGCATTTGTTTAAGTCCAAAGGTATGGTTTGTCTCCACCAGAGGTCTCCCATATTTTACTGTTAATATTTGAAGTATGCCGAATTCCCACAAGCTAATTAAAAATCAGACTTCTATGCCAGTAAGCATTTACTCTGTGAACTAATTTCTGCCAAACAGCCATAAATGTGTCCCCTGATATGAAATTTAGATGTTCTTTCCCATCAGAAAAGAGGCATGTGGTTTAGTCTCAACCTCTTAATTTGAGAGACAAGGAAACTGAGGCCCACATTAAAAGGTCAATATCTTGACAGAGACCCATGGCCTACAAGTGGCCCAGCTGGACTCCTAACACAGGCCCCTCACACATTCTGAGCTCACTGTGATCCTCACCAAATTCTGCTTGTTCCTGCTGAATTCAGATGGCATCTTCATGTAGAGAACTATTCTAGTACTTTACAAATATCATTGTGTCTCCATAGCAACCCTCTGGGGAAGTACTAAGATTGTTACCCCATTCTCTTGGGCACTTTTCTTGTGAAGTACCATAAAGAGGAAATCCACTGGAAAGAGAAGATGTAGCCTTCCTTCCCAAGAATCCAGAGGGTAAAGAGGGAGATTTGCCCAGACAACACACACAGAGAAAATTCACAAGCCTTTTCTGCATGTCACTTCTTTGTCCCTGACCATTTTCTATGGACTCAGTGCTGGCTCTGTCAGATAGGGAAACTGAGGTTCAGAAAGGTCACACAAAACAGGAATGTTATGCTTCCTTTACCCTGTAGTGCAGGCCTGACAGATACCAGGCAAATACAGGGTAGAGAGAGCATGACCACACCCTGCAGGAGGGTCCCCAGGCAGAAAAATCCAGGATCAAGATGACTTTACAAAACTACCACATGCCGGGCGTGGTGGCTCACACCTGTAATCCCAGCACTTGGGAGGCTGAGGCAGGAGGATTGGTGTGAGTTCGAGACCAGCCTGGGCTACAAAAGTGAGCGCAGGACCAGCCTCAACTGCATAGCGAGACCCTGTCTCAAAAAGACAAAAAAAAAAAAACTACCACAAACTGGTCCTGTCTTCATTCTCCCTTTCTTGGAAAATTCCCAGAGGTGGTTCTTGGGAGAACAGAGTAAGAAGTTTCCCTGTCTGTTCCCACATAACCAGAACAAGTGTAGGGCAGATCCCCTGACTGCTCCTGTCTATCAGCAGGAGATGCTTGCAAAAGCTCTATTTTTTGTTCCCCTTATTCACACTACACATATTTCACAGATAGACAACTCCGTGAAAATGTAATTACCAGAAACAGGATCCAAATGAGCAGCAATTCCAGGTAGAGCATGGCATATCCCCTTATCAGGTGACATGCAGCCTGCCACCATGGGCACAGATCTCATCTTATAATGCAGTGGTGACCACACTTATCTCTATACTTACTCTCCCCAGAATGCCACATTTGCATAGTGCATTGCATAATTTCCTCTGAAAATGGCCCTATTTAGCATGAGTAAATAAAGTTACCTAACTCTTTGAGGCAGTGAATGGAATACTTGAGATTTCCAAGAAAAGATTTGAATACCTAAGCTCTTCTAGCACGCTAGATAGGCTAACACAGAATCAACTTTAGTATAACTCCCTCCCTCCTGTTCCTGAGTGGCCTGCCAGGTATGAAGAAAGTCATCTTGTCCTTCACAGCCTTTTGTAAGCAGCCCAGCTCTGGATAGACAGAAATAGTCAGGGAGATCTGCCCTACACTTTTTCTGGGTATGTGGGGACAGTCAGGGAAAATTCTCACTGTTCTCTCAAGAAGAGCTTTTGGGAATTTTCCAGGAAAAAGATGAATGAAGACATGACCAGTTTCATGGCAGTTTTGTGAAAACTAGTAAACTCATTTACTAGTCATGGCATGTGCAATTCATTTCAGATTAAAAGAAAGGAAGTAGCCTTAGAAAACTCCATTTATGGGGGCAGGCAGAACAGAGCCAGGCCCTGCACCATACCAGCTGGAGGCACCTGGAACAAACTGCCTGGCCTCCCAGCCTCAGGCACCTGGTCTGACCATGGCCCCCATCCTAGTGCCTGTCCTTCACTGAGTTATCACTCATGAGCCATTTGGTTGTCAACCATCGCATAGTAAACACTGAATGAACACTTAGCAGGTTTGCCCAACATTGTCTGCATACTGAGCATTGATTTAGTGTCCAAGGTGGCCATAGAATCCCCAGAAACATTCAGATTCTTGGTGAGTAAGAGTTGGTACCCACTCAGGCACAAACTTCCCATGCAAATTCTTGCTCCTCAAACTTGGAAACCAAGTAGATTTTCACAGTGAGGGGATCTCTAGTCATTGACATGATATGAAAAAGACAAAAAATTAATAATCATTACAGTACCATGGTATTATGGATAATCTACTTTGAGTTAAACATGCTGTGACCTGTCTGAACTTCACAACAATCTTAGGAAGTCTATCCCCTTTCCCACATGTTGTTTGAAATCTTTAAAGCATACAACCAGACTAGTGTGTACCACTAATTCTGTGCCATGCTCATTTATATACTTCTATATATATCTGTATCCATTCATCCTACTTTTTTCAAATCCATTTCAAAGTAAATTGCAGACCTCATTTCCTATCTTTCTAAATACTGCAGCATGCATATCATGGTGTCTACAAATGAGGTATCTAAAACCAAGTCATGTATTTAGAGTTGACCCTGCACCTGCAGGCTACAGGTCTGGCTCCCGATTGTTCTCTGCATATCTCCCTCTATCTAGGGCTACTGTGCTCATGGAAAGGAATTAGGGTCAGATGTGTTTGGGTAGCATAGAGTTCTCTCAACAGTGTTCCAGCCAGATATTCTTGGTGTTGAGAGCAGAGATAAGTAGAGAAGAGGCCCAAAACCAGGATGACAGTAAGACTTGTAGCCTCAGCCATCACAGCTGAGATCTTAACTCCAAGGTACACTCTCTGCATAACTAATTATTGCTGTCCTTCACAAAGCCAAGAACAAATGTTTTTCCCTGTATTCTTAGAAGGTCGTAGGCCTGGTAGCAGAAATGTGACAGATCCACTCTCCATCCAGGAAAGATTGCAAGCCACACCAGCCCCCTTGCTGTGCTGGGAAGAAATGCTTAAGGGAGCGTCAAAGAAGACAAAGTAATTGATTGCTTCTTGCAGCAAATAACGCATAAGCTGTTGGTGAGTTGATGGAGAAATGGTTACTTAATTTTCTTCAAAGGATTGATTTGACTGTCAGGAGAAGCAGCTACCTAATTGAGTGTGCCAGTTCACACCTTCAGTGAGAATAGTCAGAGGGTAGAGGGCCACAGAAACGTCTGAGTAGCATGCCTGCAAGACTATCCTTTGGTGCTATGGAATTGACTAGGGCACATTCCTTATCTTCTCAGCTCTGTTGGATGGCATTTGAATCAACACAGGTTTCCTGTAAAAAGTACTCATGTTGACTTCCAAGGAAATGTAATAAACAGAATGGCTGTTCTTTTTATTCTGCAGTGGATTTTGGTATCCACCCTCCTACTGGCTTTCTGACTGACCTTGTCATACCTCCTGTGCCTGCCTCCCCACCCTGTCCCTTTATGGTTCCAACCATCCCATCAATGGGTAGGTAAGGGCTCTCCCTTCTACTGCATTCTGTCACAAGGGTGCCATGTGATGCCAGTTTTCTATTTACTGTCAGTGCTCTATTTGGTGCTACAGAGTATCTTCTATCCCACTGAGGTTTGTTCCCAGAGTGTCAGGTAGTAGCCTGCAGTCTGAAGGCATCCCAGTGGCAGAGCTTCAGCTTGTCCTGCTTACTTGTGTCCCAACATCTGAAAAGAAAAAGCCCATGAGGTAGTGGACACCTAATCCAGCTGTATGCAGGAGGGGAAACCCAAGGGTGAAAGAGAAGCAGCATTTTCTAATTGCAAGAGGACAATGGACCCCACAGGAAGGAGCCACCAAGACCCCAAGGAAGAGGAGACCTTGTCAGGGACAGCCCAATAGAACACAGGTTACTTCAGGTCCTCAGCCCCAAGCCCATCTGTTGAAAGATGGTGTCATTTGATTGTCCTCCCCCAAGACCAACCAGCACACCACCCTATGCAATAGCCCGGCCTGGGTGCCCCTTGTCTGAAGGAAACAACAGTAGGCTTTCTGTCTGGCCTTCTCCAGGGCACAAGAACCCAGGGTTCCATCAGCTTTCTCAGGATAGTGTGAAGGTCACCTGGGCCTGAAGCTCCACACCTCACTGTGTGTAACCTCTGCAGTTTGTGTTTTCTGAACCATAGGTCTTGGAGTCTACTGTACATACACAGCCAATAAGGGTGGCTGTGACAATGAACTACTGGGAACAGGAATCCCTGCTCAGAAACTCAAACCTGACCAGCTTTCTGTGTGTAGCTTTAAAGAACCAAAGCCTGGAAAGCCACCACATCCATTCCATCAAATATCAGTGATCCTCACTACCTGCGGGCCCCTGCAGTTTCCCCCTGGCTGCGTACAAAGGCAGGGATAGAAACTGAGTCAGCTGGATAGATGCACAGAGGGCCAGGACTCTCACACATCCCTTGAAAACAGCTGTAAGCCTCACTGGTCCACTGTTAGCTGGGAAGTCCAAATGCTCCCCTCCCCACCCCCTTACCCTGTCCTCAGGCCCCTCCTGACCTCTGATGAGCAACACCTGCCTGAAAGGTACTAAATTGCTGATCTGGACCCCAGCTATGGCCTAAAACCCAAAGTATTGGATTTCATAGACTGGCACTCAGCAGACTCTGAGATCCTGCTGTTAAGTATAAAGACTTCCTTGATTCTAAATGTAGTTGGAGCCACCAACCTGGAGAATTAAATTACTGTATTGGCATTCATATTTTATTATGAAGGGATCATTTAAATACAGGGGAGTCAATCAGCCTCATTTATTGCTCAGTAATGAGTGCAGCCTGGCAGAGGGAGGGAGCTGCTGAGGAGGTCGCTGCAGCACAGGGGCTGCCAATTGAGACGTCTGAAGCCTCAGAATGGGAGCACCAAAAGGCATGAGCTTCCCTCCATCCCACTTCCAAATATTTCTTCAGCTCTAGCCATGCCCTGACCCACTTCAGCAGCAAAAGAGATAAGCTAGGGCCCTGCCTCCTTAGGGCCCTCTATCTGAATGGGAGGCCAGCTTCATCAGTAAGGAGTGAAGAATTCCAGAATGGCAGGCACTGGGGCTTGAGGGTGAGAGAGAAGACTAAGGCTGAGAGTTAGCCTCAGATGAAGGCTCAGGGGCTGCCTCTCTGGATAAGCCAAGGGGCAGTGTACCTTGCATTCTCCATGACCTCATAGGAGTTCTGAGAAACAATGAAAAACCATAATTCACTGTCTTCTTCTGCAGACTCGCTTGGTCAGGAGCCTGCATTCAGAAAACATGACTGTCCTTTGAGTCCAGGGTTCTGACTGGAGCCATAGCTCCAGGAGGTCTGAGTTGTGCCAGACATTTGACTTGTGCTGAGAAAATACTATAGCCACTTATGCCAGGGCCAACACAACCTGTGTCTGAAACATGTATGAGGTGCTGTGCTGGGCCTGACTGACCCCACACTCTTCCTGAACCCACTAGGCACTCTTCACAGGCTCCCTGGGCAGGCCTTGCACTGGCCACACTATCAATGAGGAACTTGAGGTTTGGCAAAAATGGTGGACTACTTGGCATCACTCAGCTATTAAAGGCAAACCTGGGATTGAGTCCAAAGTCTAAGGTGGTTTCAGCAGGCTCAGTTGACCTGCTTCTGCATTTGGTGACAGTAGTAGTTTTCTCTCACTGTTTACTTGTTCCTCATACTCCCAGCATCATAAACTTCTTTTGGGAAATGGCTGCAATGGTTTCTCTTCCTCCCAATTAATCATGGAGGGTCTTTTGAATATCTGGAATACCCAGCCCTGTGCAGCTTTCTGAGAAGTGCTATACAACCCCTGTGGTGCAGAAAGGGATTTAAGTGGGACTGAATACAGCACTAAATTAAAGTAAATCACTTTTACACTTATCTCTTGCTGAGTAATGAACTGTCTTCTGTAAGTGCCACACACTAACCGATTGTGCCACTGGAGTATCTCCAAATGATCTTCAAATTTTTCCCACAAGTGCATAATTTGCCAAGAGCTTATTAGGCAACCTCCTCTGTGACCTGCAAAAACTGGCTGAGGGCCTGACGCCTTGATTTGTCTCCTCAGCAGTCTTTGGTTGTCCAGGAGGCTGGACAGGGCTGGGTATTCCAGATACTTTGGTTGTTAGGCTTCCCCACAGCTTGGTGGATAGGTTCTGAAAGCATTATATCCTTGCCTAGGAAATCATATGGTGCCACTTCCTCTGGTATTACATTTGCCTAGGCCAATAACAGAGACATCCCAGGTTCTGGGAGAAAGGACACAAACCTCACCAGCGGAAGGAATGTCAAAGTCACACTGTAAGAAGAGGTGTAGGGTGGGAAATGTTGCTGTGGCCATCTTTGGTAAGTACAGTTTGTGAGAAAACTCACTTCCACCCTGCTGGTCCATTCTGGTACACCAGAGAGAAAGCCTGAGATAGGCCATAGTTTGTCTTAGCACTTTTAACTTTTGGACTTCTCTTTTGATCAAGAGTAGACTTCAGGCTTAATATTTTCTCCTTTATATATTTTCACAGTATGGTAGTTAACTTTCCGCTGCTATGAACAAAATACCTGAGCAAAACAACTTAAATGTGGAGAAAGAGATTTACTTTCATTTAGTTTCAGAGGTTTGAATCTGTCATTGGCCATCTCCATTGTTTTGGGCCTGTGGTAAAGCAGAAGCATTATGGCTGAAGGTTATGGCAGGGAAAGCCATTTAGAGCATCCAAGAAGTAAAATGAGAGAGAACTACAGAAGAAGGGAACAGAGACAGGATGGAGTCCCCAAGGGAACATGCTATGACTGACCTTTGAAGTTTCTAGGCCCCACTTTACAAGTTTTTTGTTACCTCCCATCCAAGTCTGAATCTGCCTATGGGTTACTCCACAGATGATGTTAGCACCCTTGGATCCATTACCTTCAAAAAGCCCACCTCTGAACACTGCTGCCTTGGAGTCCATGCCTTCCAAACATGAGTCTTGGGGGGTAGTTCATATTTAAGCCATAACTTTATTGATTGTATGTAATTCTGATTTTTCATTCATAGCAATATAGGAAGTTTCCTTTTGCACTAAATTCAATTACATGTTTGGTTGCTGCTGCTGCTGCTTCTTCTTCCTTCCTCCTCTTCTTCTTCTTCTTCTTCCTCTTCTTTTTTTTTTCTATTCCCTTTCCCCTGTTCCCCTTCCTCCCCTTCCTCCCCTTCCTCCTCCCTCCCCCCCTCCTCCTCTTCCTCCTCCTCCTCCTCCTCCTCCTCCTCCTCTTCCTTCTTCTTCTTCTCTTCTTCTTTTTTTGAGACAGCATCTCACTGAATCATTAAGTTGCCTGGGTTGGATTTAGTCCTCTGGCCTTAGCCTCCCACAGGACTGGGATTACAGGTGTGTGCTACCACATTCAGATTGAAGTTTCCTTCTTAAATAAACTACCGAGTAAAACACAAGGGCTTAAAAGTTTTATCACAAGCTCCTCTTTCCTCAACTGTGAACAAGAGCATTCCTTCAATCAGTAGGATGCAAAGGTATAAACAACCTGACTGTCCATCAGCTGGAGAATTATGAAATTCTATAGAGGTAGGCGATGATGGGGCTATGAAAAGTTCCAAGAAGGTCCCTGTGCTTTGGCACTAGAATGTGTGTTAGTGGATAAGCACTATACATAGCGTGTGTGACATTTGTGAAAGAAGAGAAAGTAGTGGTAACTACATGAGCACTTGGAAGTGGATAAAAAACTTGCAAGATTATTGTCTCTGGGGAGAGAGACCTTGAAGCAATTTATTATATACTATAAAAAATATATATCTTTTAAAATGGGGACAAAAAATAAAATAAAATGCAATGGGGACATACATGTTATCTAGTCAAAGAGATTGATGCACTTGCTATTCACAAGTGGAGTAAAATGGCAAATCCTCTCTGACTGCCAATAAATAAAATAAAAGGCAGAACCTAAGAGGAGGGGGCCAACCAGCTTTCCCTGGATCAGAGTTCTGCTAGGAGGTGTGAGGGAGAAGGAGTTATCTGCCATGCTGCTTGCTCCCTCCATGTCTTGTTCCTCCCCAAAACAGAGACTGGCCCTGTGGTGCTTTAGTGGCACCAGTCCAGGCCTGCCAAAGAGAGCTCAAGCCTCCCTTCTGGGCCCTGAAGTTCTCGAAGGGGGCTCAGCCTTGTCCCTGGGTGCCTTGTGCCTGGTAAGCACAGGGCTGGGGGCAGAAGTTGGACTGTGCACATGAGGGTTGTGATAGACACCACAGTTCTGCACTGTGTTGGAAGCATTCTTACCTGAATACCTAGCATCCTGCTGGAAACCTCTCAGGCTCTTGCCATCCCCTGGTTCAGTGTGCATTGCCTTGATGGTCAGGGCCAAGTTGGTCAGCAACTTGCCCAGACCTGTCCTCCTTCCCAGCTGAACCCCACAAAGACCTAGGATGCCAGGGTTCACTCTTTTCTCTATTCATTCAAGTATGCAAATAACATACCTATTTTCCCTTTGGAAATTCAGAACAGTATGCATAAACTAAAATTCCCCTTGTAGCTTTCTTTTCCACTTAGCACTATGATCTTGATACTTAGCCTTGTTGAAATACCTGGAGACCTAATTCATTCCTTGTCATAGCCACACACTGTGGCATCTACTCATTTTCTTCTGGATTTCCCTGTTTGCGAACAGTTGAGTTCAAATAGGCACAAGTGCCGTTCCCAGCATCCCTGGCACACATTGGAACATACCAATTGCCAGATCATAAGATGTGAAACTTTCAGTTTTAATAAATAATGCTAATCTCCCCTTCAAAATGGCTATGTTAATTGATTCTTCACTAGCAGCTTTTGAGAATGCCAGTTTCTCTGCATCCTCAGCAACACCTGATATTATCAAATATTTTTACTTCTGCCAGCACCGTGGGTGGAAGATGATATCTTGCTTTGATTTGGTTCCTGATTTCTCACGAGGCTGGGCACCTTTCTTTGTGTGTGTATTGGCTGTTCTCATCCCCTCCTCCACACATCCTTCACATTCTCTCCTTTATTCATGTTTTGCCACTTAGATCCTGTAGTTATTCTCCTGTATTGTCTTTGGATAATTTTCTGCAATATTTTCATAGAGTTCTAGTCCCCACTCTCTCAAAGTAAAAATTTTTGGAACAGAAAGCTAGAGCATTCAGGGCACTGAGATCTAGAAAATAGGATAGATGGGTGACCAAGAGGCCTTGTGCCACCTGTCACTTACCCTAGCCTTTACTGGCCATGGACAACTCCTGTGATTCAAGTAGAAAGGTTCCTTAGGCTGCCTGCCAGTAAGTCCCTCCCATATATACCCATGTCACTCAGAGACCTCAGTGTGCCACATGGCTCTGTCTGACTCCAACTAAAATCTACACATGCATGTGTGACAGCTGCAGTTGGATGTGTTCATAATTGCTCCCCACTCAGCAACTTCGTTCTGGGTACACACACACACACACACACACACACACACACACACACACCTAGAATACCACGGCCACCCAAACATGATCAGCCTGTCCCCAGGGCTCCAGCAGGAATGCCCACAACGTGTATGTAGGACAGCTGAGGATCAAGGGAGTTCAGAATTTCCCTAAAGTGACATCTGAGACACCCACAAGCCAGTCGTCCAAAACCAGCATGTCCTCAGTTTCCCTGAAGGATGACATTCTTGTGTAGTTGGTGGATACTGCTCTGTTTCTCCTGAACTGCCCCCACAGCTCACAAAGAGCTGAGGTCTTTTTCTGGGGGCCTTCCTGCTCATGGGTATACTGTGTCTTAGTTTTCTTATGAAATCTCACTGAGTTCTCACAGGGCTTTGATGTCTCAATGACATTTCTGAGAGCTGTTCCACTTTGGGGTTTTGTCCTTCCTTTTGTGTTCTTTGTTGTGAAAGGGATAGGGCTTTTTTTTTTTTCTCTGAAGCCCCCCAAGCCAACTCGGCCTTGCAGGGAGCTGGGCTATCTGCCAACAAATCCCACTTTTACCAGATAATCCACTGTCTCCAGCAAACCTTACAGTCTCCAGTAAACCCCACTGTTGTCAACAGTGTCTGCTTTCCAATCTGACTCTCACATGAGTTCTTCTGCAAGTATCAGGCCAAGGGACAGCCAAGCTGGTCTTTTGCTAGAAAAGGGAAAGAGAAGAAAAAAGAAAGAAGGGAAAAGTAGCTATTGTTTTTGTTCTTTTTTTTTCCCCCCTTTTTGAGACAGGGTCTTGGTATGCAGTTCAGGCTGACCTTGAACTCACTTTTGTAGCCCAGGCTGGTCTCAAACTCACACTGATCCTCCTGCCTCAGCCTCCCAAGTGCTGGAATTACAGGCATGTGCCACCATGCCCGGCTTGTTCTATTTTTTTTTTTTTTTTTTTAAGAGCAAGGTTCCCACTGAGAAAAATGTTAACTGAATAAAGATGATGTTTCTTAGAATGAATAAGAAGACTTTCATTTTTGGTAATACAGAAGACTAGATATCAAGAGAAAGCTATCCAAGAAGGACTAAAAATTCAGGATAAAATACTTCTGAATACTTTTAAAGTTTTTAGCATCCTAGACTGGACTTTTGGGAGTGGAAAGAAGATGCCACACAGATCAATTTGTCACCAGCCTTCATCCCTGAGTATCTGGGCAGGTGTCATGTGCTAGAGAGAAGAGGTGGAAACATGGGGCCTGGGAAATCTAGGAGGGTAACTGGAAATACCCACACAGAGCTAGAGTCCCAGGTAGACTAGAGCTTGAAGGATTAAACAAGAATGCACATAGGGAGAAATCCTCCTTTCACCTTTGGATCCAATGAAGAGTAAAGAGGTTGAAGCTTCAATAACACCTGAGCCCAAGTTCACCATGTGCGTTAGAGGCTAGAGTGAAACCTCTGTGTTCCCTTCCTTTCAATAATTTTTCTTTTTGGTGCTGGAAATCAAATTCACAACCTTGTGCTTGCCAGTCAGGCAGAGTGCCACTGAACTGTATCCTTGGCTCTTCCAATAAATTTAAGGCACACACGTTGGTGGAGTTCTCCAGCTGATCTCACTTAGGTGATGGATGAATTCCATCACCTGATATCATAATGCATGAGTGTAAATTTACTAAATCTCACACAATACACTTAAAGTGAGTGAATTTCATGGTCTATAAATTGGACCTCAATAGAGCTGTTAAGGGGAAAGAAACACCACCTGACTGTTCTTCTCAGCAGAGACTTTTGTTAATGTTTTAGCACACTGCTTTATAATTGTATTTCTCTACAGGCTTTTTTTTTTTTTGTCTTTTTGAGACAGGGTCTCACTATACAGTTCAGGCTGGCCTTGAGCTCACTTTTGTAGCCCAGGCTAGTCTCGCACTCACACCGATCCTCCTGCCTCAGCCTCCCGAGTGCTGGGATTACAGGCGTGCGCCACCATGCCCGGCTCTACAGGCTTTTTTGTGCTAGGATAGGAGGCATTACTGGGATTTCAACCCAGAACCTCACAAATAGTAGGCAAGCACTTAAAAAAAAAAAAAAAACACACACACATAGTATCATAGTATTAACCTTTCATCTCTTTTTTTTTGCTATTGAAATTACATTTTCATGCCAGGGAGATAACTCAGCCACATAAGTGCATGCTTGGCAAGAGTAAGGTCCTGAATTCAATCCCTGGTACCACCAAAGGGAAAAAGAAGCAAATACAAAATTACATTTTCATTATCGTTATACTTGTCTGTCTGTTTTTTGTTTTGTTTTGTTTTGTTTTTGTGGGGGGGTGGGTGTTGGTGCTTTGTTTTGTTTTGGGGGGTTTTTTTGGGTTTTTTGTTTTTTGGGTTTTTTTTGTGTGTGTTAAGGATAAACCTAGGACCTTAACACATGCTAAGCTAGCACTCATGGAACTATACCCCCAGATCCTATGTATGATTTTGAAGGTGAGGGATTTTTAACACGTATTTCAAACTTATTATCTTGAATACTTTCTTACTATTATTTTTAATTTTTTTTTTTTTTGTATTTCTTTAGGACAGGGTTTTATAGGGTCTGCTGGGTCTCGCTACGTAGATCGGACTTGTAATAATCCACCTGTGTTCAGCCTCCCAGAAAGCTGGGATTACAAGAGTGAACCACCACACCCAGTTTCAGTTGATGTCTGAGCGTGCCTCTGGGGCGGGGCCAACATAGCAGGCCAGAGATCAAAACCTTAGCCCCTGTGAGTGCCTAAGCAGGTACTTTAACCGGCTGATCTATTTGGCCGACCCAATACTTTCTTACTATAAAATAGTTCAAAGCAACAGAGTGACACATGAAATAATGAAAGTTTTCCCATTGAAACCTCCCTCACACACATTAACTTCACATCCTGGATTCTCACTTTCCTTCTTCCAGGTAACCCCTATTAACAATTTGTCAAACAGAATTTTTTTACACAAGTATATAATTTTTCGTTTGATGGAAAAAGTCATATACAATTTGGCCTATTTGTGGACATTTTTAGTGTATAGACATACATGTTTAAACATTTTTAGGTGTTTAAGGTATCTGTGGCGCAAGCTTGAAGTAGACTGTAAGTGTGATGATCCTTTGTTTCCCAAATGACTTCAAAGTCATCAAGAGCAGGTAGTGAATGAGACATCAACTTTGGGGGTGACTTTCAAGTAAGAGGAGAGACCTAGCATATGCTGAGGACTTCCTATGCTTGACGTTCACTGGTGAATGCTTCTCCTATCTGTTTTCACTTACTACACAAAATGTTTCAAGACAGGGACATTTTTTTCCCATTTCACAGAAGTGAAACCAGGATTCAGAGAGGCCAAGTACCTAGCCCAGGATCATATGTCATGTTGTGTGGACACTGGCTGTGAGTTGTCAGACACTGAAGCGAGGAGTTGGTGATACTATTACAGGGAGCTTCCTGTTGCCAATTAATTGCTTAATTTAGGTGAGCATCATCATAACTATAAGCTGCTGTTGGTCACTATGAGCACTGACATATTCCTGGGATTCCTGGATATTGGTTTGTTGTCATTATTGTCATTTATCTGCCGGGGATCAAACCCAGAGCTTTGTGCATGCTAAGCAAATACTCTACCACTAAGCTGTATTCCCAGAGCCAACTAAAAGTCATTTTTAAGGAACAGTTTGAGGATCTTATGTCCAGTAAACATTTGTCCAACAGTTTCTGTTCTCTAGATCAGTCCTAACCAGTAGTGATTTCTAGAACTGTATGTTACTCCCATTTTTCAGACAAGGACCTTGAGGACCAGCAAACCAAGGAAACTTTATGGAAAAACTACCTGAAAAGGCACACAGATGCATTTCCATGTGACTCAGCCCAGGCACTGACCCCTGAGTTGTGTTTTCCAGCAGAACAAGGGGCAGCTGTAAAATCCCCATGAAGCCTGCTGGCCAGACTGGGCTTCATCCTGCTTTGGTTCCCTTTTCCCAGATAACAGTGACCTGATCGCATGCACAGTGAACACCAAGGATGGCGGCATGGTCCAGCGATTCCTGGCTGTCGATGTTTACCAAATGAGTCTGGTGGAGCCAGATGTGTCCCGGCTTGGCTGGGGAGTGGTCAAGTTTGCAGGCCTTCTCCAGGTAAGATAGCCAAGATCTCTGGAATCTCTTCTCAGTCAGCACTGCAAACACACATACCAACTTAGCATCATTACAAGCTATTTGTTGTTGATTTTTTTTTATTAGTACGTTTGTAACGTATAATGATTACATTCATTTTGGGGAGTTGGTATGTACACATATATATGTATATATACACATATCTTTAAAAATTTTTTAATGTTTTATTTATTTATTTATTTATTTGGTGCAGGGTCTCACTATGCAGTTTAGACTCATAGTGATCCTCCTGTCGTCCTGTCTCAGCCTTCCCAGTGTGGGGATTGTACATATTGCGCCACCACACCCGGTTTCAGTGGCCAGCAGGCCATGTGGTACTGAGAATCACACCTGGGTCCTTATGCTTGCCAGGCAGGCACTTAGACCTCCAGGCTATTTCCCTGGCTAAATATATGTATATATACATATCTTAATTCTTTTTTTGTCTCCTTTCCCTCTTGTACCTCCCCCTCCATTTCTTTTTTTTTTTTTTTTTTTTTTGAGACAGGGTCTCGCTGTGCAGTTCAGGCTGGCCTTGAGCTCACTTTTTGTAGCCCAGGCTGGTCTTGAACTCGCACCAATCCTCCTGCCTCAGCCTCCCGAGTGCTGGGATTACAGGCGTGCGCCACCACGCCCGGCATTCCATTTCTAATAATACAAGGAATATATGAATAAATTGCCACTGAAAAGAGCCTAAATCATAGCTGGGCATGGTGGCACATGCCTATAATCCCAGCTACTCAAAAGGTTGAAGCAAGAGGCTTTCAGTTTGAGGCAGCCTAAACAACTTAGTGAGACCCTGTCTCAAAAGAGGGTAGGCTGGATGTAAGCCTCAGGAGTTGAGTTTATTGAGGATGTGCAAGGTCTTGGATTCAACCCCCAACACTGAGAAAGGTTGGCTTTCACCAAAACCCTCAATCCTTACGCCCTTCTTCTGCAAGAAGTAACCTCTAGGATTGAAGCAGGTGGATTGCTGCAAGTTCAAGGCCACATGGGCTACATAGTGAGTTTAAAGTCAGCTTTAACTATATAGCAAGACTCGAGAGAGAGAAAGAGAGAGAGAGAGAGAGACTCCATTACCAGATTTATCCTTTCCTTTCAGATGTTTCTCTGCCAAATATGTATGGAAGTATAATTACATGCTACTATTATAATTACATGTTATAATTACGTTTTAAATTGTATACCATCAGCCCTCCATGTCTACAGATTCCACATCTGAAGAGCCAAACAAGTATAGATCAAAATCTTTGAAATTAAACTGTGCCCATAGTGGATATATGGACTTTTTCTCCTTATCATTATTCTCTAAACAATATTTATATCACATTTTTGTGGTATTAGACATTTTCTGTGCTGGGCAAAGTGGTGCACATCTATAACTCCAGTTATTCAGGAGGCTGAGGCAGAAGGATCATAAGTTGAAGACCAGCCTGGGTAACTTATAGAGAGTAAATTGGCAGTGTTTGTTAACACTTAAAATAGGCACATCCCAATTTCTGGTTAACTGCCTAGGGAAATCCTGCCTTGGATTGATGTATATATTTTGATATATACATACCCTATATCAAAATAAAAAATGTCTAGAGATATAGTTCAGTGCTCCCTGGGTTCATTCTCCAAAACTTCAATAAATAAAAGTAAGAGGTTGTTTTTTTTAAATTTTTGTCTGTTTGTTTGTTTTTTGATATCAGAAATTGAACTCAGGACCTTGCACTTGCCAGGCAAGCACTTATTCTACTGAGCTATCTCCCAGCCCAATAACAGGTATTTTAAATAATCAAGAGATGATTCAAAGTTTAAGGTAGTATGTACATAGGTTACATGCAAATACTATATCACTTTATATAAAGGATTTGAACATTCTTGGGGGTTGATGAAATAATCTTCTTTGGATACCAAGGGATGACTATACCTATATTTGAGAATATGTGTGCATTTTGTATGGCATCACTATTCTAAACTTTTCTTCACTCACCAGACTATTTTAGAGAGCTAGCCATGTCAATACATGCTGACCTGCTGGCATGACTGTACCAAAGCATGTTTGCCTGGAGCCCATGGACTGTTCCCAAGCTTTTATCTTCCCAAACAGTCCAGCTGCAAATAGAATTGTTCTTAATTCCTTGTACACTTGTGCAGGATTTCCCTATTTAACCAGAAATTGGGATGTGCCCATTTTAAATGTTAACAAATACTGTCAGTTTACTCTCTATAATGATTTCTAGGAATTCCCTTTTCCTCACCCCCTACACTAGTAAAGAAAGGCTCTGAATTGCCAAACACTAAGCTGGAGCTTGGAGTTTTATGAATGTTTATCAAATGATGCTTGGCAAAGTGCAACCAGGCAGTGAATGAAACAAAACACAGAAGGTAGAGAAGTCCTTCCAGCTCACATCCCTGCCATACCCATGGTCCCAGCATGTTTTGTGTGTCCTAGCCTGGGACTTGCCCTCCTTTAAAGCAGTTTACTTCCTTGCTATGTAGTTCTGGGTTCTGGCTAGATCTTAGCAGGCTGATCTGCCTGTGCCTTGCTGCAGCACAGCCCACTGTCTGTGTCCTGCCATCCATCCATGGGAACCGCTCACTTATTTGAAGGCCCTAAAGCAGCCTCTTTCCCCCTCTTCTTTTTCAGAATCTTCCTATGTAACAATATCTTACAGAGGGCAAGGAGAGATTTAGGAGGATCCTTCACTTAAAGACTCCCATGCAAGACATTGTCCATTAGGAAACCTACACTTCTTATTTGTCTAGGCTTATGATTCTTATGATTAATTTCCTTTAGAACTTAGTGTCAGGAAAGTGTCCCCCCGCCACACACAGGATTAATAGATGTCATCCATGAGGCAACCAAAGCCACATGAACCTCCTCTCTCTTTTGGTCGTATTCCAGTGCTGTCACTTTCCAGCTGTTACTGTGTACTTCCTCCCTACTAACACCTCCTCTAGTCCTCACAGCCACGCTGATGCAGGCGATGTTTCCAGAGAGCCAGCACCAAAGGCTGTTGCCTATGAATGCCTTCCTTCTTAAGCCTTTCTCAGAGCTTCCCCCACCCCGTCCCAGTATTTCTGACCTTTATCTCTCTCCTGTCTAATGCTTTTATCTCCTATCACCTTGAACCTTCATGGGAGCCAGATTCTTTCCGCAGAATCTATTCTGAGATCTTTTTCTATTAGACCTGCTGTATGTCAGTCTCTTCTAGAATTTTCACATGAAATTTGCTTTTTTTTATTATTAAGTTTATTGGTACAGTTTAAATATACATAATGATCCCATTCCTGGGGGATTCCTCTTCTTTTCCCATTCCCCTCCAAGCTCTCTTTCTCTCCTTATTTATAAAGCTTTGTTTCCATTTCATCCTTCTTTTCTCACTTTTCTTTTCCCTTCCTTCTCCCCCTTCACCCAGTTCCCCTTTCCTTTTGAACAGTTTCTTCTTATTTCACAGTACCTATTGTACATTTTGGTTCTTACTTATACTTTCAGTTTCTTATACCAGCAAGACAGAGTAGTATTTATATGTGTGTGTGATTCATTTCACTTAAGAGTATGGCCTGAAGGCCCATCCATTTAGCTATAAATGTATCCAGTTTGTCATTGTTTTTGGCAGAGTAATATTCCATTGTATAAAAAACTGCATCTTTTTTATTCATTCACTAGTGGATGGCAATTTGTAATGTTTCCAAGATTTAGTAGTTACAAACTGTGCTGCTGTAAGCATTGATGCACATATATTACTGTGGTATGATGCCTTTAATTCTTTTGGGAACATACTAAGTGGGGAATAGCTGAGTCAGAGGGACCCTCATCACTGGTCACTTGAGGAATGCAAATTAGAACAATGCCAAGATTCTATCTTGCTCCAGAAAAGAATGACTGTTACCAAGAAATCAACCAATAACAAATGCTGGTGGGGCTGTGAGGGGACAGGAACCCTTCTCCACTGTTGGTGGGAGTGCAGACTGGTGCAGCCACTATGGAAATCAGTGTGCAGCTTCCTCAAAACACTAAGACTAGCAGAGCCATTTGACCCAGCTGTTCTTGTACTTAATATCTTCCCAGAAGCTCTCTTAAATTTTTTTCCCTCTTTGTCCTTTTTCTATAGTGTTTTTCTTTCCTCAAAGACATAGAAAAGGTTGCCAGCAATGCCCTATTTTTAAGAGAAATAAGTAAATAAAGTGATTTTATCTAAGATCATTCCAGGTAGTGATCGTGATTTTTGGTTCCTTGTGTCTGGTTTCTCAGTTCAAGTTTGTCTATTGAGTTACCAGTGGCCCCTTAAAGAAGCTGATGTGCCCTTTTATTTATTGAACGCCCCGAGCCCTTACAGTAATGGGTACTATAGCCAGCACTGCCTCCTTTTAAGTCTCTCTGCTTCCCACCTTGTCTTCTCCCACTGGACTGGGTTAGTTTATGCCCCTCCTTGATTGTGCCAGTTGTTCTAGCTGAGACATGAATGTCACAGCTCCTGAGCACCTGCCCCCTCACAAGCCTGATGAGTACTTTGCCTTTGCCGTGTCTCTGTGCAGGACATGCAGGTGACTGGAGTGGAGGATGACAGTCGTGCCCTGAACATCACCATCCACAAGCCTGCATCCAGCCCCCATTCCAAGCCTTTCCCCATTCTCCAGGCCACCTTTGTCTTCTCAGACCATATCCGCTGCGTCATTGCCAAGCAGCGCCTGGCCAAGGGCCGCATCCAGGCAAGGCGCATGAAGATGCAGAGGATAGCTGGTGAGTGGCTGGCATACAGGTGCCCCTATGGACTCGGAGTAGAAGCAGTCCTAGGGCAGTCAGCATGCTTTTTACTTGACCTGGAGAAGCCCCTTGGCTTGTCTAGAACACACCAGTGGCTTAGGATTCATTGTGATTTATGCAGGAATGGGGGGTTGGCCAGGATCTTCCTGCCTCCTAAGTACTTGGTTTGTGGAGTTTCTAGAGCTGCGTGGAAGAGAAGGAAAGCCCTCCCTAGCAGGCAAGAGGACAGGAAGCACCTGGCAGAGTGGTACTGCTGCTCTCCCACCTCCACACTGAACTTCTCAAATTCCAAGTTAGTTTGAGAATTTCACATGCAGTTGCATACATATTACACAGGCAGCTAACAGTTACAGCTCTAGAGTGCCCTGATATTCCTGTACTACCTTTGATTCTGAAAGAACACTGAGGTTTATAAGGACTCTTCTGCCCATTTTGGGGAGGAGGAGACTGAAGCTCAGTGACTTGATAGAGTCACACAGAGAGCAGAACACAAATGCACAACTTAATGCTCTGAGGTTTCCCCCTCTTTCCTCCCCTTCCCAGGTCTTTGGGGAGACAGATCTGTTGGATAATGAACAGTAACCCAGCAGTGAATTCAGAAGTCATTTTACATTTCTTTTTTAAATCCTCTTATTTATTTGTATTGAATTTTATTTTCATTGGTATGTGATTGCAGTACCTACTGATTACATTCCTCGTGAGGAGTTAGGTATACATAACAGATCTTAATTCTTTATTTCATCCCCTTTCCAGCCCCTTATTATTATTTTTTTTAATTTTAGGAAAGGGTCCACAGGGTGTTTAGGGTCTCACTACTAGATGGGACTTGTAGTGCTCACCCTGTTTATAGTCTCCCAAGAGCTGGGATTATAGGTAAGCACCACCACACCCAGTCTCAGTCATAGGTTCAGCTTGCCCCAGGGGCAAGCATGGGGCCAGCTGGCCCAGGGATTGAACCCCAGCCCCTGCACCTGTTTGCAGGCACTTTAATTTGCTGAGCTATTTGGCTGGCCCTTTCTAGCGCCTTAATTTTGTTTTTCACAAGATCATGATGATTTTTTTTTTTTTTTCCTTTTTGAGATAGTGTTGCTCAGTTGTTCAGACTGACCTTGAACTCACTTAATAGCCCAGGCTAGCCTTGAACTCATGTGATCCTCCTGTCTCAGCATTCAGGAGTGCTGGGATCACAGATGTGTGCCACCACACCCAGCTGAGATAAATTTTGAGGAAGCTTTCCTAGTAAGGGCCTAGAAATGAGGCCCTTCAGTTCATCTTATGATGGAGTAAAAGCCGGGCATTGTGTGTATGTGTATATGAGGGGTGCTATGTTCTGTTGCTCAGAAAACTATAAACAGCCTTTCTTAAGAGACCCTGTGCCTTCAATTCAGGCACCGATGATTATGCTGCTGGGGCCGCTGAAAGGATCTCCTGGCTACAAGGCAAAGAGGAGCACTCTTTCGCAGATAACCTAAAACTAAACAGTTGGAGAACTGTGTGGACATTTCTGACCGGTGATTTACTGTGCATGCCTTGGTGATTTGCACCAGCCTGCATCCCATGTAGTTCCCCATCTTATTTATCATTTAGCTGAAACTTGGCCTGCAAAATCATTACAGAAGCATTTTGTAATGTGCAAAGTGACTTAAATCATTCAGCCCTTTCTTTTAAGATTTATTTTCAGAGTTTTTTTTTTTTTTTTTTTTTTTTTTTTTTTTTTTTTTTTTTTTTTTTTTTTTTTTTTTTTTTTTTTTTTTTTTTTTTTTTTTTTTTTTTTTTTTTTTTTTTTTTTTTTTTTTTTTTTTTTTTTAATGTAAAGCAGTTTCTCATAGCTGGCATGAAGGCCAAATATTTCATTTGGAAATTGAGAATTATGCTGTAAAGTGGCTGTTAGAACTAACACCTTGGGTATTTCTTAAATTGATTTTAAAAAGCCCCTCTGAATCAATATATCATGAGATTTTTTTTTTATGGAAAAGAGGATAGCAGCTGTGACAGATACATACTCACAAATACACATTATGTATTTTCTCACACATATTTCCCATGCACCCACACAGCAGGCCCTCCATATCTGTGGGCTCTACATCTGCAGGTTCAGCCAAGCAGGGATTGAAATATTAGAAGGAGATGTGTCTGTGCTGAATATGCACAGATTTTTTTCTCTCTCTCATTATTCCCTAAACAGAGGGCTTGCCTAGTAGTTCAGCTGATTAAAGAACATGATTCAGCAAAGTCACTCAGGTACCTGGGAACCCAGTTCAATCCCCACCTCCACATGGAGCATGAGACCTGCCTTAAGGCAGCCTGAGAATGTAAAAAAAAAAATCCTTCACAAGTTTGGGACCAGGGAGATAGCTCAGTCGAATAAGTGTTTGCCTGGCAAGTGCAAGGTCCTGAGTTGGATCCCTGGTACTGCAAGAAAAAAAAATATTATATCGTTTTTTGCTGGGGAGATAGCTCAGTGAAGTAAGTGTTTGCCGGACAAACACAAAGTCCTGAGTTTAATCCCCGGTACTGCAAAACAACAACAAAAGCAAATACATCTCTCATTATTCGCTGAACAACCCAGTGTAATAATTATTTACATAGCATTTACACCATTTTGAGCATCTAGAGATGAATTGATATGGAAGGATATTCATGGGTTATATGCAAATACCAGGTTATTTTACATACAGAACTTGGGCACCTGCAGATTTTGGTGTACTTGAGAGGTTCTGCAATCAACCAGTCTCCTACAGATATGAGAGTCATTTATATATATGTAATTCAGGGCAGAATTATCCCTACTTGCTTTAGGGTCTGAAACACCAAAGCACTAAACCCCACTAGAAGCTACGCCATTGGTAAGAGTCTTGTACACATGGAACCCAAGATTCCAAGGTATAAACTGGCCCATCATCCATTCTGCTTGAAGTGCCAAGCCTAGCTTCCCCTCTCTCCTTGGTCCCAACCTTGGCCTGAAGCCTTCACTAAACACCTGGTAGATCATCAGTGTCCTGCTGTTTGCCCCAGATCAAGGTCACCTGCTTGGCTTTGCCCACGTGCCACAAATTTTTGGGCTAGAGCCACAACAGCCCACCCCCAAGTGTTACGTCCTGCCTGCCGTCCTTCCACATGCTGCAAGTGAATTTCACTGTTGTTTGATTATAGCACTCCTGGACCTCCCAATCCAGCCAACAACCGAAGTCCTGGGATTTGGACTTGGCACTTCCACTTCGACTCAGCACCTGCCTTTCCGCTTCTATGATCAGGGCCGCAGAGGCAGCAGTGACCCCACAGTGCAACGTTCTGTGTTTGCATCTGTGGACAAGGTGCCAGGTAAGTCCCCTCCTGCTGGGGATTTGGGGACCTTCTCTCCGTTGGGCCTGTGTACATTGCCTTTTCTCTCTGAGAAATCCCAGCAGCCTAAAACATCTTCTTAGAATGAGAGCATAATGTGAACACAAACCTTAGCAATTTTGGCTTTCCTTTGGCATTTTGCCCCGTTGGTTTGATTTTCTAGAGATTTTTGGGGGCATAGAAGAAACTTCACAAGGCTGACACTAACAACAGTTCTACAAAATACTGTCTATGGTCTCAAACTTAATCCTGAGGGGATTTGACCCTGGAAGATACAAAAAAAAAAAAAGAATGTTTAGTTATACAGGTCTTGCTTCGACTTGCCCTTGACCACCCAGCAAGGAAAAAAAAAAAAAAAAAAAAAAAC
>PVJA010001204.1:0-20118 GCA_004027025.1 Myocastor coypus
AGGGTAGCACTACTTACTTTTGGTATCTTTTGCTGATGTCTACTTATCTACTAGTGTTCTTTTTTTGTTTTTAATGAGCAGAATAGATTTATTGGGGCAGAGAAAGCTCCTGCCTGAAAGAGGAACAGGACGGGGGCTGGAGTGGGTTGTCCCTGCAATGTTCTTTTAACTATACTGGTTTTGTCGTTTAGAGCCTGTCAGCATTATGTGTAGTAGATTCATCAATATCTTCCTTCCCTTTCATACTTCCTACTGTGTATGCACATGTGCATCCCGTCTGGCTCATGTGCCTTTCACATGGTTACCTAGTAGTTAGCCTTTTCCTAGAAACTGCATCACCGCAGAATTTTAATTAGAAGTTTTGTTTTCCACAGATACTACAGTAATAGCAGTTTATTTATAGTCACAGCAATGAGGACTAAATATGGTATAGTTTTCCAGTAGCCTATAAAAATGAATTTTAAACTAATATTTACAAATTTTGTTCTCATTAAATTGTTTTGTGATACATAATTTTGCAGAGGATGGAGGCCCAGTCCTATAACTAAGAGAATTGGTCTCAAAGAAATATAAAAGACATTTTGCTTGCATTTATTCAAATAGGAAGTAGTAGTTTTGAGAGACACATGAAGGCTGGACAAGGAAAGTTTCAGAGCTGTAAAGCTCTACATATGAACATCTTAATGGCTGACTAGAGTAAAAGTATTCTTCATGAAAACATGAACCTATTACTAAACTATTTGCTGTGTAGGTAATTAAGGAAAGCACTTAGTATAATGATTGTTCCCAATCTCTGATTTCCTAAATAGGAAACTGTAGAGGTAAATAATCCCTAAGTTTGAATAACTTTTATTACAGTATTTTGTTATTATTAATATCTTACTATGCTTTGCTAATAAATTAAACCTTATCATAGGTATATTACCGGAAAAATATAGGGGTCAGTACTAGTTGTGTCAGCCATCCATTGGGAGTCTTGGTATATCCTCCAAGTATAAGGAAAATCTCCTGTACTAGGGATACTAGCAGGGGTGGTGATACTAGATGATGTTGACTTGATGCTGGGTGACAATCAGAAAGCTAAATCAGAGCTATTGTTTTGTTTCTAATAGAAAGTATGGTGTAATTGATAGTGCATTCAGAATTCAGTAGGTGGATAAATTTTACCTTGGTTTGTCGTGTTTTGTGATTTAACAGTCATTTACCCACTGGTGTGCGACTAGGCCATGCTCTGTGCATGCACTTAGTTTGCAGTTTTCTTTGTACTCCTGATTGATATGTCATTGTTAATCCACATAATACAGTATACTATGGTATTTTGTTAATATTTTGTTAACCTCTGTTGTTTGCTGTTGTCTTCCTTTTGATTTCTTTGGAAGGGGATTGTACCTAAATTTTCATATGTTTTAAAGTTTATTTCTTGATGGAGGAAGCAGAGAGGTAATATTGAATCTTTTGGAAAGAGTTAACTGATACCTGCTTGGTTTAGGCCTTGGCCTTGAATTATACCTAAGGTGTTAACTTTTTCTTTAGTTTCTGAGATCTACACTCAATTATACTAGAAAATATTTTAAAATTTTCCCTTCAAACATGTATTCTTTCTTATTCTTCTTTCATTAGGTACTGACAGTTTTCTTTGGTCAAGATTATTTTTGTGCTTTCTTTGTATTACAGAACATATAAAGATGTTATATATGCTGTGCCACAGTATGCCCTAGTACACTTGGAAGGTATTTGTGAGGATCAGTCCCTTTCCTCTCCAATGATAATACAAACTGCTCACTGTTAAAAGAACACTACCTTTTTACTGGAGCCTAATTTTGTAGAGCCAGAAAACATGAATCTATGTGACTGGATGGCCAGAAACATATAGTCCTTTAGCACTTATGAGTCTTTATTAGTCTGCATTTTTATTGCAAAGACTCAGTATCAGGTAATTTTATGAGTGACAGTGCAGGAAAACATTTTCAAAAGTACCCAGAGAGATACATTAACCATTTACACAGTTGATACTGCCATATTCATCCATTTTTGAAAGAAGTAAAATAGATGTGAATGCTGTGTTTAGCTCATTAGTGAAATGAAGGAAGCATTATGACGATGTGGGTGAGTTGTCCCAGGAAATTAAATGGAAACGAAAAGGTTAATAATCTTATTGCTTTGTGCTGCATACCAATTTACAAATGTGACAGGTTATATTGGCAGCTGAATCTTTGGCAACTTTGACCTTCACAAGGAAACACATAGTGCATTTGACATTTAATGGAATATGTAAACAAGTAAATGAGTGAGATACCATTTAATTCAGTATTTAGTGACTAGCTCACTGAAAAGAGTAGGGAATTTATGGTAAATCTTGGTATCTGTGTCAAGTTATGTAAAGGTAAACATGTGTTGGGTTAAGTGCAGCATCTCAAAGCAGTGGCCAATTGACCCTGGCTTGTTTCCTTAGCAAGTGGTAGCAGAGACTGTATTGATGCTTTCATTTCTCTCCCTAAATACTGTTTAAAATTTAAATATAACCTTGTGACATAAAAAATTATTGTGACTTCAGAATTACAGCCTTTTTGCGTTGTCATTTTCTCAGCATAGATCTGAATACTTGTAGTTGTAAGTTTTGTAATTTTTTTTTTTTTTTTTTTACCATTTGAGATATAACTTTACATGTAATACAGGCAGAAATTTTAAGCAAGTTCACTTGTGCCCCTTTTAGTTCCCTGTTTTAAACAAAACTGCTAAATGGTTGCCAAAGTGCCTGTATTAACACGTTGGCAAGATATGACAGCTCCTATATGATTTGTTATCTGTGGTTAAAATTTAATCTATTAAATTTACTGTTTAAAAATTATATGTATTTACTTGTTACAGAGTTCCACTATGCAGTTCAGACTTGGAGTGATCCTACTAAATCAGCCTCCCCAGCACTGGGATTACAGGCATACTTGGGTTGGCATGGCATATGGTCCTGGAAATTGAACTCAGGAACTTGTGCTTGCTAGGCAGGTGCTTAAACCACTGAGCTGTCTCCTCAGCCCTAATTTACATGTTTTGACGATGTTTAAAATCAGAGGTTTTCTGTCTGATGTCAAAGGAAATTGACTCAAATTTGAAGCATGAGGAGTAATTAAATTGACAAAGCGTTGCTGTCTTACTGTGGGAGGAGCCCATATGAGAAAGGGGGTCCAGAGAAGTGAGCCTGCAAGGGTACAAGGCTTTTGTCCTCCAGCCATCTGGAATGGAATTCTGCCAGTAACACAGTGGAGCTTTGAAATAGCTTCTAGATAAGAGTTCACCCAGCTGATGTTCTGATTTCAGACTTCTGATAACCCTGAGCAGAGAAGTGTGCTGCCCTCTGCCAGGTTTCTAGTGGAATCCTGAGCTACTAAGTTGGTATTTATTTTAACTGCCTAGGTAAAACTAATATAGGTCTTTCAGGTCTGTCTGATTTCGTCTACTCTGTAGTACTGCATGTAGTTGTTTTATGTAATTCATGTGGGATTTTTAGTTTCGTGATCAGGAAAATGTTAGTATCATACAAGCTATAATGCCATAACAGAAACTAGAACTGGACAGTTTGTGAGTTCCTCTTTCACTTTAAAATTACTTATATCGACTTCATATTAGTTGTATGACATTTCAGTATATTAGAGCACTAATCAAAAGTTAGTTACTTTTGATTTCTTTGCTATAAAAATTCTTCGAGAGTCAACCTTTCAGTCCTTTTGATTTATTACTTGGGAAAAATTTGGACTAGAATTCCTGTGCTAGAGGGAACAGAGGAAATAAAGCCTTTGGAGTAAACCATGATGAGTTCACCTTCTGGTAGGAGGAGATGTAAGCCAAGTAAATTAAGCCTAATTTCTCTCTTACATGAGGAAGCAGAAAATTTTCCTCATGATTATTCAAGGATGAATTTCTGCTGTTTGTAGAAAACATTGGCAAAGAAGTGGACATTTGATGGTAAATGATGAGATGAAGAACATGACCAGGTTACCGATGGGCTTTATAAAAAGCCAAATGGCATTTTGCACTTGGATCTCACTTTCTTTAGCTACTCCTTTGCTATAAATAATGAAAAAGGAAGACAACTGTGAATAGCAGAGCACAGAATATGCTGCCTAAAGTTACAGATGAAAGAGCAGTGTAGCATTTACGTCTTAGATGCTGAGTCAAGGCTCCAAATGATAAAATTAACCTGTTCTCTTGAGTTTGTGCATAAAAAGGAAATCTTTTTGAAATGACTTAAAGGAATGACTTTTAGATTCTTCCCTATTTTATGTTTCTGAAAAAAATCTCATGTTTATTTAGAATGGCAAATATACTTGTCTGGTTTAGATTACTTACAAGAAGACTGTTAGGAACGATATTAAAAACTTATCTGGAACTGTTCATCAGGGCTAATTGGATTTGCAGTGTTCCTGGTTTATCATATCTTCCATAGAGAAACTTGTCTGTAAAATGCAAGGGATGTTTTGTATTATAGTACATGGAAATAAAGGAGGGAACAGGGAGGTAGCTCAGTAGAATAAATGCTTGCCTGGTAACCACAGGGTCCAGAGTTTGATTCCTGGTACCACTTACACACACACAGACACACACACAGACACACACACACACACTCACACACTATGTATGTATGTGTGTATGTATGTATGTATGTATGTATGTGTCTGCCTGCCTGCCTGCCTGCCTGTCTATCATCAATGTGAAGTCTGGGTTATATTGTTGCAAAATGTTTCTGTTGAAATATTGCAATAAGTGTTTCACTCACACACTTATTTAGTGGCATTAGATTGAAAAACTATAGTTTCATAACATAATTTTGATTTGTATCAAATGTATTTATAATACTCAACTATATGTAGGGATTAGCTTTGTTCTTATTATCTGCTTCACCTCTCTCTCTCTCTCTCTCTCTCTAATTCTGGCTGTAAAAGCAGAAAGTGATTTTTATTTTACTTTGCAATATGACTACCAGCTTAGGGTTGAAATAGCCTTTTAAAAGAGAGTCAAAAAGGTTGTATTAGTTATCAGTTTCTTCACAGTATAAAGTTGAAAACTAAGGAACTGTCCAGGAAGGGAGCTAAGTGTTAATGTATGCTTTTTTGCTTATTCCTTTTATCTATCAGTCTCAAAGGTAAATATAATGGTGAATTTAGCATAGGAGGATTATAGCAATTCTTGATTAAAGTTGTATCCCCTTTTCACAGATGATATAAAATGTGCTGTTTCTCATGTATATCTCCTATCCTTTTTGTTTTAAAATATATTATTTTGCAAATGTGTGTTGCAAAATAATTTATTGCCTCTCCTAAACTTTGTTGCTTAATGGCATTACCATTTTTCCAGAAAATAATACATAGATTTTAAAATTTGGTTTCATTAGTTTTTAAGTTATGCTTACCATACATAATAATTGCATTTATCTTAGGGAATTGTTATATATACACATTGGATCTCAATCCAATTTTACTTCCTCTTTCCCTCTGTACTGTCCTATCTTTTCTGTCCCAAGATTTCTGTCTCTTAAGTTTGCTCAGCTACTTGCATTGATCACTAAGGCATTTTATTTCTACTCATAGAGGGTCTGGAAAGTGTGATTTTTGTGTTCACGGTCCCTTTTGCTTTCAACTCATGAATTATTGTCTAAATAGATATCCCTTACAATTTTCTTCCATTTGTTGTAGTCTATTCCAAGCAGTATTTCTGGAATTACTGTAAAATATAGATGAGATCCTATTACCTTCTCTGTTATGGTTTGTGTCATGTTATCCCCTCAAATCCTCATGCAGTCATTGGGGCGGGCTTCTATAGTTTGTAGTTAATTCATAGTCCAGTGTTGGGATTCTGGGTATGAGTGCTACACCTGCCCTGGGGCTGTCTTAGTTACTCTTCTCTCCTTTCTGGGACAAATGCCTAACACTCAAAATGAAGGAAGGAAAGGTTTATTTAGCTCACAGTTACTGGAGGTTTCAGTCCATGTTCATCTGGCTCCAAGGCTGAGTGGCTCATGATAGAGACTAGTGGTTCATAGTGGTGGAACAGCAACAGTGGCGACAGAGGCAGCCAGCCAAACAGGGCAGCAGAGCAACAGCATGAGTCTGTCTCTCTGTCTCTCATTGTATTACATTCAGGCTCTCCACCTCAGCCTATCCGCCTCAGACCACACCCATACTCTCAGCAATACTCAGACCATAATCCCAACAGTAGTAAAACATGTAATCCCAGTGGATCATCATTCAAGTCTCAAACTCTAGAAGTCCCTGCCTGAGGAGGGGCAGGGGACAACTTGACATAAACCAGGACAGGGGCCTATAACCTGAATACAATATAAGGAAGGAAAAGAGGCTTGTCAGCTGCCTCAGCCACTAGTCTTCCCTTTGCTCCTTGCTGTTTTCTGCTGCTATGAACTGCTGCCCTCTGCCATGTGCTATTCTGTTTTGGAACTAAATATAGACTGAAACATTCCACTACCTGTAAGCTAAATAAACCTTTCCTTCTTTAATTTTGTATGTCTGGTATTCTGTGCCAGCAATGAGGAAAAAGTAACAGAGATACTCTCATTTCCCTATTGGTTTTCATTCTTGTATACAATAACAATATAATGTGGTAGATTTTCTTTTTTTTTCCCTGTGTGTTTAGGACAAGATTGACAGAGTCTACAGGGTCTGCAGGTCTCGCTACATAGATTAGACTCATAGTGATTCTGCTATTTTCAGCCTTCCAAGTGCTGGGATTACAGGTGTGTGCCACTACATCCAGTTTCCATTGCTGTCTCAGCATGCCCTGGGGCCAGGGCTGGCATGGCACACCAAGGATCGAACCCCAGCCACTGTGCTTTACCTAAGCAGGTGCTTTAGTGCACTGAGCTATCAGGCCAGCCCTCTGTGGTGGATACTCTTCTAAAGACAATCAGAAAAGTATCTTCCATTTTATACATTCTGCTTTGTAATATAATGTTAACACTCTGCACATGGAGAGGTGAGGTCTGTGCTTCTACACTAAATTTGGACAAGGTTGTAACTATGGTAGAAAAGTTGCTAATGTGACTTTTTGTACCATGTTGTAAAAAGCACTACAACTTCTGGAATATCTTGGGACACTGAACATTGAGATGAAAGCTGCTGTGCTGAGAGGAAAAGCCTGCCAAGACCTCAGCCTGCTGTCCTTGCTAAACTGCTGGATGACGGTCACATGAGTTTACCTGCCAAGTGTGTGATCACACTAATGGATCTTTCAGCCCCAGTCAAGTTGTGCAGCTGATGCTACCGCTTGAAGCAGAGATAGGCATCCCCCCCAGAATGGACAGTCATGAAAAAAGGCAGCCATTCACTTTTAAAGTGAGTTGTTCTTTTTAAAATTGGCTTTCTTTACCCTTTTTAAGTATATAATTCATTGAATTTTGACAAATATGTATGTCCCTTTCATGTTACTACATTTAAATATCCCGCATGATGTCACTGAAGACATTTCCAAAAATTTCCTTTATATCTTCTGATTCAGTCCATCGATATCTTCTACCTCTGGTGACTGATAATCTGCTTACTGTCACTATAGGTTTGGCTTTTGCTTAATGGAAACCTTGTTTCTGTCTATATCTTGGACAGTACAAATAAACTTGATATAAACCGTCATGTCTATAAATCTCTTTATGGATATAGATGTTCATTTCTCTTGAGTACATGCCAGAGAGTAAGATTGCTAGATTATAATGTATTTGTTTATATTTTGAAGAAACTGCCTTATTCTTTACTGAAGTGACTGTGATTATTTGATTTTGCTGTCCACGGATGATATTTAACATTGTCCTGAATTCCTTTGAGCAACTGGAATGGTTTATTTTTGTCTATTTTTTTTTTTTTTTTTTGGTTCTTCTAGGTGTAAAAGCTTCTGTTATTACTGTTTTAATGTGTGTGTGTCTATATAACTCCTGTATTAGTGATGACTTGTGTGTTTGCTATTTTTGTGTTATTTTTCATGAAGTATCTCCAGATCTTTAGTCCTTTAAAAATTGTGTTACATTTCAATACTGAGTTTTAAGATTATATATTTGGGCTGTAGATTTGCCAACTGTCTTACAGTTTGTTAAATCACACCCCCGCACCCCCCCATCCTGTGGGTTATCTTTTGGCTTTCTTGATGCTGTCATTTGAAGCATGAAGCTTTAAATTTCAGTGAAAGCCCAGTCTATTAATTTTTATTTTATGGTTCAGATTTTTGGTATGCTATCTAAAAGTAAAATATAACAAGAAAGAAACCCAACTTTACCTCTGCAGGGCAATACTAAAACTTTTGTTTTATATTATCTTTATATTTTAGCTTTTATATGTAAACACATATCCTATTTTGAGTTAACTTTTGTAGATTGTATATATTGTATGCCCCAGTAGGGGGTGCCAGCTTCCTGCTTGGGTTATGGTGCACAGTGGGAAAGGACAGAAAGAACAAGAGACAAAAAAATAAATGGATGCATAGCTGGGATCTGGAACAGACAGTTGTTTTCTTTGACAAAAGGCTCTGAGGCACCCAGACTCTTTAACAAAAGGCTTTGAGGCACCCTATCTCAGTCAAGGACAATGGGTGAAGGGCAGTGGGTATTTCCTGGAACACTAATGGAGACTATAGTGGAGTAGAGAGATCAAAACATTCTTGCAAGGACAAGGATAAGGACAAGACAGGGGAATTAAGAAAGCTATGGTTTCACCAGGTACCTTATCCTCTTAACAGGTCTTATCTTGCTTCTAGCTGTGACCAGAAAAGAGCTGGGAATTTCTGAATTCCGATCTGGTCAAAAAGGGAAGGAGAAAGACAAACTCAAATGTCCCCTAGACTCAAATTTATAATACATGTGTCTTAGTTACTCTTCTCTCATTGCTGAGACAAATACCCAACACCCAAAATGAAGGAAGGAAAGGTTTATTAGCTCACAGTTAGTGGAGGTTTCAGTTCATATTTGCCTGGCTCCAAAGCTGAGTGGCTCATGGCAGAGAGCAACAGTTCATGGCTGCAGAACAGCCACAATGACGACAGAGGCAACTGACCAAACAGGAACAGAGAGCAACAGCTTGAGTTTGTCTCTCTGTCTCTCTTTATATTACATTCAGGCTCTTTGCCTCAGCCTATCCACCTTAGGCTACACACATAATCCCAGAAGTACTTGGATCCATAATCCCATCAGTATTAAAACACATAATCCCAGGAAGCATACATAAAGCCTCAAACTCTAGATCAGTACTAAATTACATAATCTGAGTGACTCATGACTCAAGAGGCTTTGGGGGGACAACTAGACATAAACCATAACAACATGGCTCCCAACATGTGTGGATGAAGTTTAAAAGCTCATTTATGTATATATAGGTATGAAATTTTTGGGAAACATTTGTTGTAGAAACTGTCTTTTCTTTTGAATCATGTGGTGCTTTTGTTAAAATCATGTGACAATATTCTTATGGCTTTATTTTGGGGGCTGTATTTTATTCTCTTGATTACCTATATGCTAAACTTTCTTTGTTATTGCTTTCACTATGTGTTTGACCTTAACGTTAATGTTAGTCTTCTAGGTTCATTCTTTTAGTTATTCTAGCTATGCACTATATTCTTTGCATTTCCATATACATTTCATAATCTTTTAATTGCTAGAAAAAGATTACTAATGTTTGTTGGTAATCACTTTGAATTTTATCATTTTGTCAACATTTTGAATATACTGTTTTCTGAGCTTATGTGTACAGTTATTTAGGTCTTTCAAAGGAGTTATTGCTTTGTAAGCACCATTTAGTAGTTTTCAGTGTGTATGTGCTTTATACAGATCTTGTTAAGTTTATTTCTTGTGGTAATCATTATGGGCATGTAGGGTTCCCTTAGTAAGGAAGGCTCAAAATACCTGAAACAACAATGCCCCCAAATCTGTGGTTTATTATAAAAAAGGATGCAATGTAGTAAGAGGATTAGAACATTAAAGATAGACATTTTAGCCAAAGATACTCTAACAAAGAATCTAGCATGAAGACGTATAATTACCACTTTTCTTGGTAACAACTCATACCAGGAACACATGGTGGAAGCACATAACCAAAGCTGCCAAACTGGAGAGAGACACACAGGAGAGAGAAGAAAGGAGGGAGGGAGAGAAGAAAGAAGGACGAGAAGAAAGGGGTGAGGGAGAAAGGGAGGGAGAGGGGAGAGAGACATACACAAAGAGACAGAGGAGGCATGGAAGGAGGGAGGGGGCAGGGAAGAAGGGGGAAAACAGAGAGGTGACATTCAGGAGAGAGACAATATAGAGAAAGAGAAAGTAGTTGGCCATATCCTTACAAGGTACAGTCCCAGTGATGTATCTCTATCCATGTCGTACTTTCTAATGACATATTCAGCTATTAACTCATTAATGAATTAATCCACAGATAAAGTTGACATCCCATGATCCAGATACCCTTTGTATTGGCTTGCATCTAAAAATTTTACCCTAAATCTCATGTATTTAAAAGGTGATTGTCTCATGGTGGTAGTACACTCATCAGTGGATTTATTCAGTAGATACATATACTGTTAGGCAGTGGGGTTTTAATTGTCAGTGTGTCGTTAGTGGTGTGACCTGGAAGGGTGTGTTTTTGTTCCCAGCTTCTTCTTTCACTCTGCTTCATTGTTGCCACGACATGCACAGCTTTCCTCTGCCAAGCCCTACTATCATGCTGTTTTTATCTTGGTTTGAATTGACTTCGGGCTGAACTCCTTGGAAAGTATGAAACAAACCTCTTCTTTAAGTTGTGGGTATTGCATATTTGTTCCAGTAATAAGAAAGAGTCTAATATAGAAAATCGGTAGCAGGAGTGGGGGGTCATTGCTATAATTGTACCTGACTATGTGCTTTAGAAATCTTTGACTTTGATGTGTGTGAGGAATTTGGAAAGATGTGGAGATCCCAGCCAGAGAGACCTTAGGATGCATATACCTAATAAGCAGAGAATGACAATTAGAGTTTAGAAGAATAGAATGCTCATAGCAATGTGGACAGTAAACACCAGGCTTAGAGTTGTCAATTGTAAGCAAGGACTCCATTGGTAGTTAGACTAGGACCATTTTTTTTTTTTAAGTGCTGGCAGAAATTTGTCTTTATTTCACCTATGTCCTAAGACTTTGTGGGAGACTGAGATTAAATGCCATGGGCTGATTAATCTGGCAGAGGAAATTTCAGAGCAGCCCAACATAAGGTGTGGAATAAGTATTGCTTTTAACCAGACCTACCATGAGAATCAGGACTAAAACACAGAGCTGAATAATTTGGAAAATTCTCCTGTTTGCTCCAATGTGTGTGTAAAGTTGGATTACGAAAATCATGGTTGCTAAAAAGATTAGCACTAAAATGAAGCAGAGTACTTAGTATTAGGGTAATAGAAAAGATAGCTGGAAAGTATCTTAGAAATCAGTAGCCAGACTCTACCTATCATTAGCTTAAAGGAACAAATGACCTAGTGCATTCTATGAGAGAAGGGCTGCTGGGGTTGTTTGGTCTTCCAAGATTCATTTCATTTCACTTAGATATCCAGACATGCAAAGTCTTCCAGTGATGATCTAATAGGGTCTGGCTGTTGACATCATCCACATGCTGTTAGTTTCTTCATGCTTATGAAATCAAAGAGTTTTGGGGTCATGGAGACTTCCCCCCGGATTTCAAAGGAAAGCCTGGAGGTCGGGCATTGTGCCTCTGAGAGAAATAATGTATGAAATTGTGAGACGGAAGCTGTTGGTGCAGTGCACACTCTAGAAGTTGAAGATATGGGAACATAGATTGTCTGCAGAGGAAAGTCACAGGTGATAAGCAGAACCAACCCAAGGGAGAGGCCATGTGGGTTGTAACTGTTAATGCCATAAGACAGGACTGCCTGAACCCTTTTGAGCTCACATCACAACCTCTCCTTGGTACTGGACAAAGATATACAGTAGTTAAATTTTTTTCTGATGGCTTTCTGTTTTAGTTTTCACTGTCTATTTCTATCTCTTGCACCATTTTAGAGTGGGAATATTTGCTTTGTGCCATTGTATGTTTGAAACATTTAACTCCCATTTTGATTTTCACAGGGCTCACAGCTAAGAGTTTACTTTTAAGTCAGAGGAGAATTTGGAACTATCCAGACTTTGGCAACTCTTACAGACAGATTAAAGTACATTTTGGATAGTGAGATGGGCATGAGTTAGGGCCTGGGGGTGGAATGTTGTGATATAGATTTAAAATGTACCTGTGCGGAACGGCCAAATAGCTTAGTGGATCAAGCACCGGGGCTTGAGGTTCACTCTCCCGGCCTACCATGCAGGCCCCGACCCCTGGGTGTGCTGAGAGAGCAATTGAGACTGGCCATGGTGGCACAGGCCTGTAACCCCAACTCTTGGGAGGCTGTAAACAGGCAGATTACTGTGAGTCTGATCTACTAGTAAGACCCTGAATACCCTATGGACCCTTCCCCCCAAATCTTACTGTTACAAGGTGGTTGGATCTTAGAGGTTCATCCCCTGATGAAGTTAGTAGCTAAATGTACTCTTAGGATATGAGGTCTGTTTGGAGATAGGTCACTTTTAACCTCTTTTGTTCCTTAGAATTCATTCTTTGATTTGGGGAAATATAGAACTTTGCATGTCAGATACAAAGCTAGATGGGAATTAGCATTTCCTTTACGTTGTTTGGAGGTCCTGTCTCAGCCCTGCATCGTCCCTACATTTTTCCTCTTTCTCTCACTCATGTTGCCGCATACAAAAGAATAATTGAAAGATTGCTTTTGCATACCTCTTTTCCTCCTGCATTTAATCGTTTGCCGTATTTGCTGGGTTCTTTCCATTCTCCTTCATGGAGTTGTGGTCATTTTGATCCTATTCTAGAATATTTTTTAGTAAACTAAAATGTAGGATTGGCTTTGTCATCATGAAATTCTTTAGTTCTTTTTTCCTGGAAGTATTTCACTTCTCCATTATACTTGAAAGAGAATTTTGCAGGGTCTGTCTGTCTGTCTGTCTGTCTATCTATCTATCTATCTATCTATATCTATCTATCTATGTATCTATCTATGTCATCTATCTCTTTTAGGGAAAGGTCTACAAGGTGTTCAGGGTCTCAATACTAGATTGGACTCATAGTGATCCACCTGTTTACAGCCTCCCAAGAGTTGGGATTATAGGTGCACACCACCACACCCAGTCTCAATTGCCATCTCAGCACACCCTTGGTGGCAGGGTGGACATGGCAGGGCCAGGGTTCTAAGCCCTGGCCCCTTGCAGGGTATATCAATCTGGATTGGAATTTGTTTCCTTGTAAGACTCGTAGTACTTTGCTCCATGCTGTTCTTGACTTGATGTTTTGTGAAGAGAAATCCATCATTATTCTGATGGATTTTCATTCAAATGTGATGTTTCTTTTCTCCAGCTGCTTTTAGTATACCGTTTGTGTGCTGAATTTCTGCCATTTTGATTATTATATATCTGGGTGTGGTTTAATCGGGTTGATGTTATTTGTTGTTCTATATGCTTTGGTTGCTTTAATGTCAGATTGTTTCCCCATATTTGGGAAGTTTTCTGCTATTACTTCTGCCCATATTCCTGTTATATCATTTGTATTGACTTCTTTCTCCTTGATGCCTATTTGTTTTACATTGTTCATTTTTGCATCATCTTATAGATGTTGAATTATTTTTTCCTGAATCCTAGTTGTTTTTAAGAGATCCTTTCTTACCTCTTCACTAGCTACAATCGTGTCTTTAAGGTCTGAAAGTCTATTTTCACTTCTACTGAAAAGGTTTTGCCATCTTTTGATTGAGGTTTTAAGTTCCTGTGTAGCACTTTGAATCTGGTTCATGCATTCTATTTCTTTCCTATATTGCTTATTCATGGATTCCATCATTTTTCTATTCTCCTCTATTTTTTTATCAGTGTCTTCTTTAGACGTACTTAGTACTTTTCATTATAGTTATTTTTTTCTATTTCAGAAATTATTTCTGATCTGATTTCTTTGATACCTTTCTGCTATTATTTCAGAGATTTTAGGTGTGTGATTTCCAATTTTTTCTATGGTATTGTCTCCTGCATTTGTTCTGGGTGGGCCTGGGGCTTGAGAACACATTTTACTCCTTCTCTTAGTCATTTTGTATAGCCCTGCCTTCTGACCTTTGGTAGAGTTCCTACCATAGCACCAGATCTGGATCTGCCAAGTTCAAGCTCATCCAGGTAGATGTGGTCTGGCTCTGTCTACTGAGCTCCACTTGTTTCTGCTGCAGCCCTTGGAGGTGAACCTGCTGTGCCCCTCTGGCAAGATGTTCTGCTCCTGCATCAGCTGGGCGGGTCTTATTTCTAGCCTCTTTGCAGGGAGTTCTGTGGCAGTTTTCCACACTGAGCCTGTCTGATGGATGAAGTTCCATTCACATGCCAGGCCTTGTGGCTGGGTCGAATGCAGCAGGTCCACGGCAGTCCCACTCACACACTGGGCCTCCCTGCTGGGTTGAATTAGTTTCTGGTGGGCTTTAGTTGGTCCCGCTTAACACACTGGTCCTGGTTGCTGGGTTGAATTAGTTTCTGACAGGTCCCTGGAGGTCTCACTCACACACTGGACCTGGATTCTGGGTTAACTTTCCAGCGGGCTCCCAGCAGTAGCACTCACATGCCAGGCCTGGTTGCTGGGTCGAATGCGTTTCCCTGGTGCTAGAAATGAGATTGTACTTCTAGGTTGTGACTGTGCTGTAGGGGCATTGCTCTCATGAATGGCTTAATGGGGATTCCTGATCAAAGATGAAAGTGGACCTTGTCTTGTAAACAGCTATGTGTACACTTTTTCCTCTACCACCTGTGATACCTTCTGCTCTGTTACGATTTAACAAGAAGGCACTCATTACATCAGTCATTACAAACCTTTCAGAGATGAAGTACTCAAACTGCAAGCTAAAACTGCTTAGTACAGAGTGCCAGCACTGCAGTTAAAGCTGAACACTTGGGAGTTTTAGTTTAGAAAGAACAATTGCTATTTGATGCTTGGCTTCTGGAGTGACTTGGCTCATAGGCTTATGGAAAGGTCTGTGTGCTTGCTGCAGCGTGTGCCATAGCTTTGCCATAGCTTTGCCACTATGCCACCCTATGTTGTAGTGTTGCTCTTGGACTTCCTGGACATCAGAACTGTGGGAAAATTTTGTAATGAATTACTGGTCAGTGATATTGTTTTATAGTAAGACCTTAAGATAGCCCTTTATCCAGTGTAGAGCTTTATTTGAACCTCTAAGCCTTTCTTTCAAGTTACAATAGAGATAAATATGATGAAATCCACACTAAGATATATAATATATAAATGATTTTTACTACAAAAAGACCTATTCTAGGAGACAGAGCTATATGTGGGAAGTAGGTTTGTCCAGTACATTTAACATATGATTAGAGTTCCCATAATTTTATTTGTAAGATCTTTCAGAATTGCGTCCATTGTATGATTTATGTAAGAGAGCTCTATCTTAGCAAGTAAAATCTTGAGGAGGATACGTTTGTTGTGCATGGCTAAGAGCAAGTAACTGAACAGTCATTATTTGCTGAACTTTTCTGATCTTTTTCAATTGAGGAAAGGTGTAAATAAATAAGGCAATTCTTTGATTCCTGATAAATGGCTTTGAGACTGAGGAGCAATAGAAAGGGCTTTATTTTGCACCTTTTGTCCTTTTATCTGCTTGCTCAGCCATTCCTCAGTGGTGATCCCAAGGGCCTGTGTCCTCCTCCTACCTGTGGTAGAAGTCTGTATAGCACTCATCCTTTGAGTTCTCTTATTTTTATTTTTCTAAAATTTCTTTACTTGACCTCCTAGTACTTGACTTTACCTCCTAGTCTCCCTCCCATCTGTTTTAATCTATAGTTGTCAGTCTGCCTAAATCAGCATTTCAGTTTTGCCATTGTTGGTTTGCCCCCTTAAACACTGAAGGCTTACAAAGAAAAACCTCTAAACTCCATCTTAAATAAAGATAAGTGATTTTGTTTTACCTTATTGAGAGAAGGACTGCATTTTAAATTTTTTCTTTAATTTCAATTTTTTGGGGGGATATAGGATCTTACTATGTAGTTTATATATTTTTATTTTTATTTTTTATTATGTAGTTTAGATGGGCCTTGAATTCATTAGGTAGCCCAGGGTGACCTAGAATTTGTAAAGATTCTCTTGGCTCAGTCTCCTGAGTGCACCATGCCTAGCTTTAAAAAAAATTGCAGTAAAACACATAACATAAAATTTATCATCTTTTTTTTTTTGTGGAACTGGGGATTGAACTCAGGCCCTTGTGCTTGCCAGGCAAGAGCTTACTCTACTGAGCTATCTCCCCAGCTCCTAAAATTTGTCATTTTAACTATTTCTAAGTGTGCAAGTTAGTAATGCATTATACTCATAGTTCTGTACAACCATTATCCATAACAACACTACTCATTAAAAAAAAGTTTCCCATTTTACTGTACCTCTGTCTTTTCACAGGCACTGTTTTACTTTTTTTCCTCCTGTAAATTTGGCTAGTTGAGACAGCCTATGGAAAGGAAACCAAATAGTATGTGACTGGCTTGCTGGACTTAGCATGATGTCTCTGATACTGCAGTGTGTCATTGTTTCTTTCTGTTTTCAGGCTGAATATTAGACCTTCTTTTAAGATCAGTCTTTTTTTGTAGTTAGAGGAGGGTTAAGGGTGTTCAAATATTGATTTTATCTCTGGATATATACCATAATGGGTGGTCTTCATTGATGTAAACATTTGTCTTCTTACTGAGTTATAAGACGTTTTATACATCTTGAAAACAAGTCAACTTAATAGATATACAATGTGTAAATACTTTTCCCAGTTAAATGATTAGACTTTTCTTTCTTAGTGACTGTTCTTTCTTTCTCAGAAATACTGGATTTCTGAGAAAAAAAAATCTGTAGTGTGCAGGGAGGGTCAGGAGAAAAGCTTTGACAGTCTGAAATTTTAACTTTACATTTAATAATTATACTTACCATGTTAAGAATCATTTGTTATATGTCCTGTTAAAATTGTAATGTCAGTCAAGGTCTTTGACTATGGATAACAAAGGTATTCTGAAAATGAGTTCTTTTTTGGCTTTATTAATCAATTAATAGGATTGTGGTTGACAAAGTTTATTGTAATCAAAGTTGAAATGTCAATGCTCAGCCTTTTAAATTAAGATAAATTAACATTTTTCTGTTTACTGAGAAGTACATATAATAGTTTATTGCAGAAAAATTAGGTCTTGGCTTTGGTGAACTGGATCTATGCAAAGAAATTTTTCGGGAGAAATCTGACCAACATCTCCAACATACTTGTGCCCTTTGTAGTTGTGAATTCCTAAGTCCTCAGCATACCACATTTAAATGCTTCATAATCCAGTACAAAACAGGATTTCTCATCCTTTCCTATGGCATCTGTCCTCACTCCTTACCCCTGCCTCCTCCATTGCTGCCAAAGGCAGAATCTCCCAAATCTGGCATATATCTTTGCTTCATCTTAACAGATATTTTCTGTCCCTGAGTATGGTATTATTCTTACTTCTCTGTGTAAAGGTGAGTTGTTTGAAGCTTTTGTCTTTGCCCTAAGTTCTTCCCTTCAACTTTTCTTAGGCATTGATTTGTGATTGGTGCACTACTAAGGGTATTAGTACATGAACATTAATGTGCTGGATATAGTATAAGAGAGTACTTAATAAGTTATCCTCAATGGATGTTAGGATTTTACCACCCATCCCGCCTACACTCCCGGAAAGTGCTAGTCTAGATTTGTTTCCTCCCTTTGCCCTTGCGCAGGTCTCATACTCTTCTGGAATATTTATCACATTGTAGTTATTTGTATATTCAGTTTACCTATTAGGTCAGTCCATATAGAGAACAATGTCTATTTTATTCTCATTTCCCAGGGCTCAGCACCATACCTAATAGAGCTGATGTTTCAGTAAGTGTTAGTTTAACATGTATATTGATATTGATAAGTTTGTATGGTCTTCCTAAAACTAGTTCGCTCAGCAGATACAATTGGAAAAGGCCCCTCTAACAATGAGATGAGAACTCAACTTTAACCTAGACAGATCTGTAACACATTATTATAGAAAAGCACTTCAGGGTGTGTCCATGAGAAGCATAAGTAACTATTAGGTAGAACCGAAGAAGTAAACAGCAAGAGAAAGACTGTGGACACTGGAGAGGTAAGGTGTGTAATTGTAGGGGGTTGGGAGTATTTGTACGATGTTGAGGTAAACTTAAGATGGATGATATACTGTAGAATTTATTTTAGTTTCGAGTTATTGTTTACTTAGTGTCTTATTTCCTTAAGGTCAGATTGCCTATTAGTGTGCTAAAGCAAAAGTATTTATCAGCTAGACCAAAATAGAAACCATTTATTTGTTTTGTTTTTCGTATTTAGGACAAGGCATACAGGGTCTCACTATATAGATCGGACTCATAGTGATTCTCCTGTTTTCAGCCTCCCAACGTGCTGGGATTACAGGCCTGTGCCACTACTCCCAGTCTCAATGGCCGTCTCAGCACATTCCGTGGGCAGGGCCAACGTAACACCAGGGGTTGAACACCGTTACTGAGCTCTGCCTAAGCAGGCACTTTAGTCTGCTGAACTATCAGGCTGGCCCTACTAGAAAATATTTGTATCTGTTAGAAATTTAATAATGTGGTATCCGGTTAGTAGTGCTGTTCCTTTGAAAGTGGAAGTGTTTAGAATTTATGTAGTCATACTGTTAGAAGAAAAAGTGCATTTGTAACAAATTTGTAGCATTATAGCATCTTTCAAAACTCCTGAGAATTTAGGACTAAAGAGTCTGAAAGAAAGACAGGCTTTGAAGCGAAAAGACATTATTATCTGGGATAACTTTGATGACATAATTATTTTTTTCTTATTTTCCCCCTTACCTGTCTTTATGTCTTCTAACGTCTATCAGTCCAGCTTAATTTTTTTTAGTGAGATTATATCTATGTTTTTCATTACCTTTTCTAGAAACTTTCTTTTGCATTTATGTTCTTCCTCAAAATGAGCATTTAAGCATTACCTTTCTTGTTCTTTGTCTGTTTCACCCTTTAGAGCTATTGTTCTGAATGATCACCTAATGATGTGGATATTTAGAACATTGGTCATCTGATGTACCATAAATTAACTTCTGTCTGATTAATGGATAGTAGTATTGAAAATTGTGTGAGAAGATGCTTTTGCCTACTTTTATTGGACAAAAATATGATTGAACTGTTTTTATTTGACAGCAGTAGTATTTATGATTATCTTCCCGTTTCATTACGCATTATTGTGCTTTATGTATTGAATCTGTATATTGGTTTCTTGTCAAGGTGATGAAGGAATTTGCTTCCATACTTTTTGCATTCTTATCTAGTATATAGAGATGGAAATGAATATTGGTTGCTTTGCATTTTTCAAATATTTGCTGAAGTTTGTAAAGATAAATATTTGAGTGGATAGAGCTACTGATTGTGCTCAAGCGCTCATTCACATGTTGTCAGACTGAGGAAGGAGTATTGCTGTGTTCAGGGCCAGCCTGGACTGTACATGGAATTCAAGGCCAATCCTGGCCTACATGGTGAGATGAACCTCTCAAACAAACAAACAAACAAACAAACAAAAAATTAATTTCCATTTTCTCATAAAATGCTCCATGTTCTTCACACCTCTTTACCGTGTGTTCAGTACTCCCAAATAGCAATCCCTCTTTTTTCTCATTTAAAAATGAATTTGTTTTTGTGGTAGAAATTGTGCTAAATTAAAAACATACACCTAATAAAGTCAGAATTAAAATCTAGCTCATTTTTACTATACTGTTGTTCAATATATATGCCATTGACTACCTTTCACCAGAGTAAACAGTGTTGACATCTGGAGAGTCTCATTAGTTAGATAGCTATTAATTAAAAAGGAACTACAGGAAACTTCAAAAAATTACATGTAGCACTGCAAATGGCACTGCTCTAGTAAGTTTATTCATAGTCAGAAAATGTGGAATCTGTGGTTGTGTGTTTGGAGTGAGGTGTCCTATTTGGCTAATTGACTGTTAAGACATTACTACTCTGTGTAGAAAGTGTAGAAGTGTATGTGCAAGCTGGGCATGGTGGTGCGT